>JBBPBX010026604.1:12439-37972 GCA_038048925.1 Garcialebias charrua | reverse complement strand
ATATATATATATATATACTGTATATATATATATATATATATATATATATATTATACAGGTGACCCCCGATTTACGAACGAGTTAGGGAGATAAGAACGGTTCGCAGCTCGATTCTGCCGTAGCTAGGGGGTGAATTTTATTTTTTTATTATCATGCTAACGGAGCGCGCGCACACATTTAAGCATGTACAGTAGTGTACTGTAATGTTAAACATTGCTATTCACATTTACAGAATAAATAAAAATATATTTTCTTACTTTGAGATGGTCAAAGCCGACATCTTAGGTTGCCATGCGTTGATTGTTTTCGGGCCGAGCAGCGCGGGGGCCGGCGAGCCACCGCAGCTGCTCCAGACCTGTGTTAGCTAGCTGGCTAGCTTCTGCTAGCCAAGCCATGAGCTGGTGTTGGAGCGGCGGCGCGATCAATCTGCAGCTCCTGCTCCAGCCTGAGACGTCCACAGAGCTCACAGAGCGATTCCAGCTAGTAATTAATCCATATGATGCGATCCTGGTCACAAGTGTTCAAAAGGCCGGCTCCCGTGTTAGCTTCTGGAGCTAGCCAGGCCGGAGGTGTAGCCAGGCCGGCCGGAGGTGTTCGCGCGGCGGCCTGGCACGATCGGCGATAAATCCGCTGCTGCCTGAGACATCCACAAAGTTCACAGAGACGTTTCCAGCTAGTAATTAATCCATATGAAGCCATCCTGGTCACCAGTCTTCGGCCGGCTCTCGGCAGCTAACCTAAAATGGCGTCCGGTGTTCTACATTAATTTGTGACCGGAGACCCCAGTGACTGAACCTAAAATGGCGTCCGGTGTTCTACATTAATTTGTGACCGTGTAAACTGAAGACCTACTTCCTGCTGCCCAAGATTGCTCAAAAATGATCAGAAATGATTTTTTATCATAATTATTATTTATAAAGCCTTTAAAACAACCACAGCTGCAACAAAGTGATGTACACATGAAATTAAGAACATTTAAACAAAACAAAAAAAAATATATATATATTTTTTTAATACAGTAATTTCATATTTTTATTAAATATGATACGTTCGTAGGTCCCGTTGTTCGTAGGTCGATGGAGTCGTAAGTAGGGGGTTTGCTGTATATATACTGTATATATACTGTATATATATAAAATTTTAAATACAACCTGTAATGTAATTGGATTTTTAATTAGATCAAAATAAATACATAAAGCTGTAAATTGTTGTGTACTCATACACTCCATCCCTAAATTCGAATACTTTAAAGATTCACATTTACAGCAGTTGTCCCTTCAGGTTTATCTCCATGAACTGGTCCAGGACATTTAACCGTTTCTCTTTAAACCAGTGGAGCTGTGCTGATGATAAGCATCCTCACAGCATGATGCTGCCTCCACCGTGCTTCAGTGTAGGGATGGTGACGTCAGCATAAAAGTTATAGTAGAACTGCCTCAGATGTGATGTTTTGTTTTTGACAGCCTAAAAGTCGTCTCATTTGGACCACAGCACCTTGTCCACGTGTTTGAGGAAGACATTCCAAATGGTTCAACGTTTTTATTTATTTTTATCTTCTAATGTCCGTTTCCTGCTGCTTCTCCACATAACCCAGCTCTGTGCCTGTCAAAGAGGGGTGCCCAGCTCCATCAGGGTCATTTTTAACTTTTTGGATGTTTCTCTGACCCCCCTGGTCTGAGTTTTGGTATAGGTGGCCATGTTGGCAGGTTTCTGTGGTGGCATCATCTTCTATTCCTTAACAAATGTTTTAATGGAGCTCTGTGGGACGTTCTGGACTTAGATCTTTGTTTTTAACCCAGTCCTCATCTAGTTCATTGCATCTTAATTATTAAAGGATTTTCTAGGACATCATTAATAAAAATAATTTCTAAATGAGGAAAAAGATGTTTTAACAGCTGGTTCATAGAAGAACTGCAGGCTGTTCTGTCTCAGGTAAGATCTTCAGGGGTGACTGGTCGTTGGTGCCGATGAAGGGGAACAGCTTCTCGGAGAACGTTTGTCTGAAGGTGTAGAGATGTTTGTTGGACTCGAGCTCAAAGAACGACAGCCTCCCTCCGTCCCAGTCCAGCTGAACTTTGACCCGCTTCAGCTCCGACACCCGGAGGATTTGATCCGGAAGCGGGTACGACACGACCGTGTAGCTTCCGCTGATGAGACACAGGCCCCAGAACCCGGTCTGGATCGGTCCCGTCCTCAGGACGGACTCCTTCACCACGCCGACCCCCCAGTTTTCACCACTTCCAACCTCGACGTCCCAGCTGTGAGTCCCGGAGCTGAACCCAGCAGAGCCCAGGACACAGAGGTGCTGGTCAAACCTCTCCGGGTTCTGAGGAAGCTTCTGGATCGGCCCGAGCCTGACCCGGGTCAGATCTTCAGACAGGTGGAGTCCTGGATGAGCCGTGTTTGGATCCAGGATGACCGGAGAGTAGGAGACCGTCTCCTTCATCCTGGTCCAGATGTTGTAGCTCAGGTTGCCCAGATGTTTGGCCTCGTCTATCAGAACCGCTGAAGCTGGTGGCGGGTCGTCCAGCCGGTGGTTCTGTTGGACCCTCGTCCTGGCAGCTTTGTATTTCTGTAAAAACAGAACGTCTGCAGCTCTCAGCGCCTCCTCTGTCGCTCTGATCGTGTCTGAGAGACGTGACATGCTTCTGCTCAGAGCGTCGCTCCGTTCCCTCGTCGCCTGATGTTTCCTCCTCTCTTCCTCCCTCAGAGCAGCGAGCCGCTCCTCCTCTTCCTCTCGGAGGAACCGGTGAAGCCTTTTGAACTCCTCCATGATTCTCCTCTCCGTGCGTTGGGCCTGAGCCCTGACATGTTTGGCTGTTTCCTCGAGCTTCCCTTTAGCTCGCTGGAGGAGGTTCAGCTTCTTCTTGACGGGGTTCAGGGACACCAGGAGCTCCTGCCGGTGGTCCTGCACGGCCTCGGCGACGGGCCTGAACCTGTGGTCGTGGTGCAGGTTCGAGTCTCGACACACGAGGCACACGGGCTCCTGGTGGTCCAGACAGAACAGCTTGAGCTTCTCGGCGTGCAGACTGCAGAGAGGCTCCGCCGAACATCTCTGCTTCCTTTCCAACGTGAACGTCTCGCACACGTTCTTCAAAGCCAAGTTACGAGGAGGACGTCTGAACAAAGAGACCTCTCTGCAAAGTGGACACACGTCTTTCCGTCTCTCGTACCACCACCGGTGCAGGCAGTCCTTGCAGAAGCTGTGGCTGCAGGACAGGACCACCGGGTCTCTGAAGATGTCTTGGCAGATGGAGCAGGACAGGTCCTTCTCTGACTGAGAAGACATTTTGTCTCAGAGTGAAGACACGAAGCAAACTCGTCAGCAGAACCAGTCAACGTGTCTCCAGCAGATGTTTCCAGTGTCTCCAGCAGATGTTTCCAGTGTCTCCAGCAGATGTTTCCAGTGTCTCCAGCAGATGTTTCCAGTGTCTCCAGCAGATGTTTCCAGTGTCTCCAGCAGATGTTTCCAGTGTCTCCAGCAGATGTTTCCAGTGTCTCCAGCAGATGTTTCCCGTGTCTCCTCCGACGCCTCGTCTCTGAATTGAAACGAAACGGCCTCGTGTTTGTTCCTCCTGCAGCAGAAATGAGGAACATCAGGACTGAGAGGGAAGTCAAACAAAATGTCACGTTTGTAAAATGACAGTAACTCCACAGAAAGCGTGCATGTTGTTTCACAGTGCACGTGATCTGGACGTTTTTAAAGAGATGAAACAAAATGAACAGCTTGAAAACACAAACCTTCATTTACTGGTTTAAGGTTTAATTTCAAAGCTTCAGGACAAACGTTCAGTCATTATTGGATGTTTTGTTCTTCTGTTCTTCTGAACCTTCTTACAATCTTTCTCCAACATGTTTATTCAATACGTGGCTCGTGGGCCGGATGAGGCCCATTTTAAAGGAGACCACATATTGGTTTAATAAATTTTTATTGTATGTCTGTGGGCTATCCAGACCATGTTCATTTAATTTAATGCACAAAATAATTCTTAGATAATAAAATATCCACTTTCTAATTATGTATTTTCTGACTTCCGTTCTAAACGACCGGTTTATGATAATGAGCTCTGAAGGCCACGCCCTTCAAAAATCTGTTTACATTAACTCCGCCCTCTGTAACAGCCAGTATCTCTAATCTGTTGTTGTTTTAAAATTAGCTCTTTTTTAATTACTCATTTGACTTACTGTTAGTGCTAGCTTAAGATAACTTACCGAAATCCGTCTGCGCGTGCCGCCATTAGCTGCTCCTTTTAGCATTAGCCCACCCGAGTCCGAGGCTAGTGATAGCTCTTCCTCCTCCGGCACACCGCCCGCTTAGCTCCGCTCGTTGCATGCAGCGCTTTGGGAGCGATCGCTGCTCCAGTCCAGACACATACACAAAGTTCACTGAGTATTTCCAGTTAATACATAGTTCCCAGACACGCCCCCAGTATTGTGCAAACCGGTTTTCGCACCACATCTGTAGGCAGAAGAAGGCAAGATGGCGAACTAGCAGAGCAAATTATACGGACAATAACACGAGCTACCACAGCTTTACCAAGGAACAAGAGCAAACTGGCAGGGATCTAGTTAAATGAGTTTGAGAAAGAAATCATGGCAGACGAATCAGACAACTTGTCACAAAGTAGTTACTCCGATATCATTAATTATTTAATTAATACAAGGAGCGAGCGCAGACCGGCTTCACAACACACTGACTTCACAGCTTTAAATCCAAAAAAGATGTGTAAACTGTCTCAATCATATCTAACCAGCTAAATAAAGGTTTAACTAAAATAACACACAGCCAACAAAAGTCCAGGCTGAACACGGACCAGGACTATCACTTTTGAGTCTTACCGTGTTGGAAGTTAGCATGTTGTTAGCATCTGGAGCGTGGCTCGCCGGAGCTCAGGTCGGACGGCGTGCATCCGCTGAGGCGGCCGCGGAGGCACGTCCACGTCCCATGGGACCGACGCGTCGCCCGCACGACTTGGCTCCCGTCCTCCTTCTCCAACTGGGACGGTCTGGTGGACCGTGAGGAGCAGAGGAGGCCATTGTCGCGTTAGCGAGATGCTAAGCTAACAGCATGCAAGACGGTTTGCTAAATAATGAAAAAAAAAAAACCAGCTCTAACACACAGACAGTTGTACTCTAACATTGTTCTGACATAGTTTCACAAAATGATTAATGTAGAATATTTTGTTTACCGGCCAAAAGTACGACGTCTTCCAGAGCAGATCCAAGCCAGACTCAGAGCAGGAGGAGCTGTTGTCCAGTTTCTCCGATGAGATAAATCCTTCACGTTTTCTTTTTTTTTGATTAACTGAAACCTGCGCGTTGCCCAAACGTCTACCCGACTGGAACACCCACTGACACAACACGAAGTAACCATTGCAATTAATTAGAAATTAACAAAAAAAACAACGTGAAAAATGGACATCTATCAGAATGCGCTCCAACTGCAGCATAGCCTACATGTGGGAGGGTCATAAAGGACAACCCACAGATGTGACGTCACATGGGAACTATGTATTTATCCGTATGAGGCAACCTCTGACCGGACCCATGGTCCTCAAAAGCCAGCAGTTCCCAGCAGCTCACGCCCGCAGATGGTCCCTTCGCCGGCGGTCTGCTCGTTTTATTTCTGCCGGCTGCGAGTTGGGAGCGATCGCTAATACGCTAAAAATTGAAATAAAACGTAAAAATAACAATTATACTTTATTTATAAAGCCATTTAAAACAACCACAGCTGCAACAAAGTGCTGTACACATGAAATTAAGAACATTTAAACAAAAGATGAGATGAAATCAGGAAAAACAACCGTCACGTCTTTTATACTGAAGTGGGTTGAGCCTAACCAGGGGTTGCTAGGTGAGGGGCTGGACTCAGGT
Source organism: Garcialebias charrua (assembly GCA_038048925.1). Taxonomy (NCBI): domain Eukaryota; kingdom Metazoa; phylum Chordata; class Actinopteri; order Cyprinodontiformes; family Rivulidae; genus Garcialebias; species Garcialebias charrua. The sequence goes on along the minus strand of JBBPBX010026604.1, from coordinate 32,098 downwards.
TTGGGGTGGGTTGTCCTACGGCTTGTGACGTCACAAACCGCAGGATTTGAAAACGAGACATTTACATCCCTGAAAAATAAATCTATTTAGAGTAAATATACCACTGGGTGCATTTCTTTGGCCCTAGGACTGTTTTTTAAAGAAGTAAATACCCAAAGTAGAGTAAAAAAAAAATTAAAAAGTGAATTTTGCATCTGTGGTCCCCTTTAACATTTCTTTGGCTCAACCTCAAAGTTTTATCACACTCATGGATTTTTTTCTAGAGTCAAATAAACAACAAACAAAAAAAGAACAATCAATTAAAAAAATGTTTTATTATCTTTTCGTTACGACAAACTGAGCAAAAAAACAGAGGTGTCTGTATTTATTTGACAAAATAATTTCTAAATGAGGAAAAAGATGTTTTAACAGCTGGTTCACAGAAGGACTGCAGGCTGTTCTGTCTCAGGTAAGATCTTCAGGGGTGACTGGTCGTTGGTGCCGATGAAGGGGAACAGCTTCTCGGAGAACGTTTGTCTGAAGGTGTAGAGGTGTTTGTTGGACTCGAGCTCAAAGAACGACAGCCCCCTCCATCCCAGTCCAGCTGAACTTTGACCCGCTTCAGCTCCGACACCCGGAGGATTTGATCCGGAAGCGGGTACGACACGACCGTGTAGCTTCCGCTGATGAGACACAGGCCCCAGAACCCGGTCTGGATCGGTCCCGTCCTCAGGACGGACTCCTTCACCACGCCGACCCCCCAGTTTTCACCACTTCCAACGTCGACGTCCCAGCTGTGAGTCCCGGAGCTGAACCCAGCAGAGCCCAGGACACAGAGGTGCTGGTCAAACCTCTCCGGGTTCTGAGGAAGCTTCTGGATCGGCCCGAGCCTGACCCGGGTCAGATCTTCAGACAGGTGGAGTCCTGGATGAGCCGTGTTTGGATCCAGGATGACCGGAGAGTAGGAGACCGTCTCCTTCATCCTGGTCCAGATGTTGTAGCTCAGGTTGCCCAGATGTTTGGCCTCGTCTATCAGAACCGCTGAAGCTGGTGGCGGGTCGTCCAGCCGGTGGTTCTGTTGGACCCTCGTCCTGGCAGCTTTGTATTTCTGTAAAAACAGAACGTCTGCAGCTCTCAGCGCCTCCTCTGTCGCTCTGATCGTGTCTGAGAGACGTGACATGCTTCTGCTCAGAGCGTCGCTCCGTTCCCTCGTCGCCTGATGTTTCCTCCTCTCTTCCTCCCTCAGAGCAGCGAGCCGCTCCTCCTCTTCCTCTCGGAGGAACCGGTGAAGCCTTTTGAACTCCTCCATGATTCTCCTCTCCGTGCGTTGGGCCTGAGCCCTGACATGTTCGGCTGTTTCCTCGAGCTTCCCTTTAGCTCGCTGGAGGAGGTTCAGCTTCTTCTTGACGGGGTTCAGGGACACCAGGAGCTCCTGCCGGTGGTCCTGCACGGCCTCGGCGACGGGCCTGAACCTGTGGTCGTGGTGCAGGTTCGAGTCTCGACACACGAGGCACACGGGCTCCTGGTGGTCCAGACAGAACAGCTTGAGCTTCTCGGCGTGCAGACTGCAGAGAGGCTCCGCCGAACATCTCTGCTTCCTTTCCAACGTGAACGTCTCGCACACGTTCTTCAAAGCCAAGTTACGAGGAGGACGTCTGAACAAAGAGACCTCTCTGCAAAGTGGACACACGTCTTTCCGTCTCTCGTACCACCACCGGTGCAGGCAGTCCTTGCAGAAGCTGTGGCTGCAGGACAGGACCACCGGGTCTCTGAAGATGTCTTGGCAGATGGAGCAGGACAGGTCCTTCTCTGACTGAGAAGACATTTTGTCTCAGAGTGAAGACACGAAGCAAACTCGTCAGCAGAACCAGTCAACGTGTCTCCAGCAGATGTTTCCAGTGTCTCCAGCAGATGTTTCCAGTGTCTCCAGCAGATGTTTCCAGTGTCTCCAGCAGATGTTTCCAGTGTCTCCAGCAGATGTTTCCAGTGTCTCCAGCAGATGTTTCCAGTGTCTCCAGCAGATGTTTCCAGTGTCTCCAGCAGATGTTTCCAGTGTCTCCAGCAGATGTTTCCAGTGTCTCCAGCAGATGTTTCCAGTGTCTCCAGCAGATGTTTCCCGTGTCTCCTCCGACGCCTCGTCTCTGAATTGAAACGAAACGGCCTCGTGTTTGTTCCTCCTGCAGCAGAAATGAGGAACATCAGGACTGAGAGGGAAGTCGAACAAAATGTCACGTTTGTAAAATGACAGTAACTCCACAGAAAGCGTGCATGTTGTTTCACAGTGCACGTGATCTGGACGTTTTTAAAGAGATGAAACAAAATGAACAGCTTGAAAACACAAACCTTCATTTACTGGTTTAAGGTTTAATTTCAAAGCTTCAGGACAAACGTTCAGTCATTGTTGGATGTTTTGTTCTTCTGAACCTTTTTACAATCTTTCTCCAACATGTTTATTCAATACGTGGCTCGTGGGCCGGATGAGGCCCATTTTAAAGGAGACCACATATTGGTTTAATAAATTTTTATTGTATGTCTGTGGGCTATCCAGACCATGTTCATTTAATTTAATGCACAAAATAATTCTTAGATAATAATATATCCCCTTTCTAGTAGGGATGGGACAGATCCGATCCAGTATCGGTATCCGATATCAGCATTACAGTATTTAAGTATCGGATATCGGATCCAACCTGCCGATATTTTTCCGATACCAGCTTCAAAGTGCACTTGCGTTCAATCACATTCTGTGACTACCCTTTTTAACATGATATGAGTTAAACCTAATGAAGATACTCTTAAGCCTTACAATAGGGAACCCACTGACTTTAACAACACACAGGACAGGAGGCAAGTATACCACACACATGTCCTCCTTACTCATGGTGCGCTGAAAAAAAACGTAAAAAGCGCTAAGCATGATGGGAAAGACAACACAGCCACTCCCCTTAACCACTAAGAGAGTGGGTTTTGTTGTCTTACCCATTATAACCAATAGTTATAGCCAATAGTTTGTCCAGCTAAAGCTGAAAAAACAAAAAAACGCTAAGCATTATGGGAAAGACAACAAAATCCACTCTCTTAGTGGTTAAAGTGAAACTAAACCCAGGTTGAGACGATAACTCCTCCTTCCAAAATCTCCCTGAAAATGGGTGTGTCGAGAGACAAGGAGGGGTGGAGGTAGAGTTGTGCTTTTGTTCACGCCTCCACCTGCAACAACCTAAAACAAATTAAACCTCTAGCCAACAACATACACCAAGCAACAACAAAGAATAAACATGTAGATGTATTTATCTATTCCACCCATTCCATCCAAAACCAAAGGCCTAAAAAAATGAAAATGAAAAGAAAAATAAAACCGCTTGTCAGGAGTGAAATGCAGCATTTCCATATAAGGTATGCACTTCTCATCTCTGCAGGGGATTGGCTCTGCTTGAACCACCTGTGTGACATCACACATGAGCAGACATGTCACACATGAGCGTTTGCACAAATAAGAAAATTAAGGTGTAATCCACCAGTTCAACCCATAGAACTACCGTAAACACATTTTTAGACCAAATATTGCCAAATATTGCCAATTTACACAGATATGCACAATTATGTGAGAATAAACACAGCCATAGTGCTAGATAACATTTTAAACACATTCTAGGGAGTTTATCAGCTAAAAAAAGTTAATTTTGGGTTTAGTCACACTTTAAGGGGAGTGGCTGTGTTGTCTTTCCCATCATGCTTAGGACTTTTTTAGTTTTTTTCAGCTGCACCATGAGTAAGGAGGACATGTGTGTGGTATACTTGCCTCCTGTCCTGTGTGCTGTTAAAGTCAGTGGGATCCCTATTGTAAGACTTATGAGCGTCTTCATTGGGTTTATCTCACACAATGTTAAAATGAATAGTTTGGGTACGAAAGTTTCATTATACAGAGTCACATACCTGAACAGTATCGGATTGGAAATGTATCGGTATTGGTCGATACTCGGTTATGAAGCATCGGATCGGAAGTGAGAAATGTGGATCGGTGCATCCCTACTTTCTAGTTATGCATTTTCTGACTTCCGTTCTAAACGACCGGTTTATGATAATGAGCTCTGAAGGCCACGCCCTTCAAAAATCTGTTTACATTAACTCCGCCCTCTGTAACAGCCAGTATCTCTAATCTGTTGTTGTTTTAAAATTGGCTCTTTTTTATTACTCATTTGACTTGCTCTTAGTGCTAGCTTAAGATAACTTACCGAAAGCCGTCTGCGCGCGCCGCCATTAGCTGCTCCTTTTAGCATTAGCCCACCCGAATCCGAGGCTAATGATAGCTCTTCCTCCTCCGGCACACCGCCCGCTTAGCTCCGCTCGTTGCATGCAACCAGTGCTTTAAGTGGGCCGGAACTCACCGGTACCCAGTTCCGCCACTTCTAAAATTTAACCCTGAGAGTACCGGGACTTTTTTTAAGCGTAAGGTGCGTTCCGGAACTTATTTTCGTCTTCTCCACTTGAAAGACCCGTGGCAGATTAGAATGCATCATTTCCCCCGACTGGATTTCAAGAAAGAGTAATGCATCTTCACGATAATAAAACATCTTTGGTGGAGCGCGTCATTTGGCCAATCACAACCTCAGGATAGACAGGGGGAGGAGACGACAGCGAAATCTGTAAAAAAAATAAAAACAAACTGCAGCGCGACAGAGCGCGAGGGAAGCGGAAGTAACTCCTCCAACGTGTGGGTAAAGTTAATATTTTTATACATGCAGTGTAACCATTGTTTAGTAAAATGGCATGTTGTGTTACAAATAAAACTAAATAAAAATTAACAAAATAACAGTCAATTGTACGAAAGAGTAGAGCTGCCACAGGAAGTAAAATTTTTCTTGAGCTGTATCTCGTTATAACGAGATAATTATCTCGTTATAATGAGATACAGCTCAAGAAAAAATTTACTTCCTGTGGCAGCTCTACTCTTTCGTACAATTGCACCCTAAAGCCACTGTGATAAAGTATCACATTAATTTAATTATCTTAGCCACAGGAGTGAATTTAAAAACAGGATGATGTCTATATGAACTAGTTGAATGAGGTGTCTCTAAAATATCCTGATTCATGATCAATAATAATTTCAACAATTTTTTAATCTGTCCACAGGACCTGACTTTATTTTGTTAGATGTCTCTAAAATAGTTAGTGAATCATGTTTACATGTAGGTAAACATAGATGTTTAACAACTTGTTAAAATACACAAGAATGCAGGAAATGGCATCTACTTTATTCAAAATTTCTGGCAAAACATCTTCACCAGCATATTTAAGAAATGAGTTTTTACTGTAAGTAAGTTTTATTTATATAGCACATTTCACAGACATGAGAGTCACATAGTGCTTTACAAAAGGAAAAATAAAATCATAAAATCACAGAAGTACTATACAGAAAGGTAAAACATAACTCTAAAATCAATGTACAAAATTAACCAAAAGCCTGTCTGAAGAGATAAGTCTTAAGTTTTTAAATGCATCTGTTGACTCGGAGCAGCGCATTGTTAGCAAAATGTTCTGCTGTATTTGACTTGCTGCTGTTGTTGGTTGTTAATTTTTTGGTTGACACAATCTTTCCTATTTATGTCCTCATTAAAAAATTACAAAATCTTTCGGGGGGGTTGGCGCAACATTTGTCACCTTTTTCATCCCTTCTGAGTTTGCAGGTATGCATATTATTATGACATTAGGGAGGGTACCGGCACTTATTTTTTTCCACTTAAAGCACTGCATGCAACGCTTTGGGAGCGATCGCTGCTCCAGTCCAGACACACACACAAAGTTCACCGAGTATTTCCAGTTAATTTATCCGTATGAGGCAACCTCTGACTGGACCCACGGTCCTCAAAAGCCAGCAGTTCCCAGCAGCTCACGCCTGCAGATGGTCCCTTCGCCGGCGGTCTGCTCGTTTTATTTCTGCCGGCTGCAAGTTGGGAGCCATCGCTAAAAATTGAAATAAAACGTATATAACTCCTTTTAAGCACTCTCAGACACAAGTGGTTTCCTCAAACTGATGAATTTATTGGGATTCGGTACGTGAAAACTAAAGAAGATACACAAAGTAAACAGCAATTAACTATTAAGGAAAATAAAGAACAAATATAGGAAAATAAAGAACAAATATTCATATCAAATGCTTGTACACTCTAAGTAAGACAAAATACATGAATTAAACAAACATACCTCGTTGGCTGTGTGCTACTAAAAGGAATTAGGCTTGTTTCTCCAGTTTCAGCTTCTTTGAACTCTTTTCTTCAGCTTAAAAGTCCATGCTTCTTACATGCTGAAACTCACATCCTTTCTACCGACTGACTTCTTCTGGTACTTTTCACCTGAATACAGCGTTACCTTTCACACCTGAACACAGCGCCAACTACAGGTGACAAGTAAAACTACATATAATAAAACAAACAGTACAAGCCATATGAATGTGAAACATAAAACTAACTGTGGCAGTTACACTCCCACCAAATCACACATCCTGTATGTGGGATTTCTCTAAATCGAACTGACACTTTACTCTAAAAATGAAACGAACAAAAAATATCACTGTGCTTCAAGCCAAACAACAACCTTATGTACAGGTCAGTCAAGTGAAACTGTCTTTGTTGTACGTTTACCACGTTTGACTAATGTACTCTCACTAATTAACAGTCGGACCTTCCTCACCCTATCATCTGATCCAGGGTATACTTCTGTGACTTTAACCATTTTCCACTAGTAAGCAACAGTGGACTTTCATTGGGTAAACAGACGGGTTCATGTCCAGGTTTCCTTGCTCCCACCATAAATAGCACAGATGTTCCTGGTTTTCTCTTTTTGCTCCAAATTGGTGAAACATTTGTTCAACACCACACATTTCGATTGACCCCTTGCAGAATTGACCGAGAACACCCACGAATGTGTTTGTCAAGTCCGGGCCAGTTAACAGATGGTCATTGAGGGATGTGTCTTGGTACTCATCCCAACGGTTAAATACCACCTGGATTTTCTTTGGTTTGTGTGGGTGATAAACCCCGTGGTGTGGAATATACCACACAGGACTGCTGTTCAACTCTTTTTCAGGGACCTTTTCTGCATCAACTTGGGAGATTATATCATCTTTGAACTTGATGTAGTCATTGTAGTATGTTTTGTTCTTTCTTAATCTTCTCTTCAGACATTTCAAGCGGTGTATTGCGCATACTTTGTTATCCGGTAACTTGGGTTGTTCATCACAAAATGGCAGTGGCATTTCATAGTGGCCGCTTTCGTTTTGTTTGATGCCTTCTTCGAGTTTTGAAAGAAACTTGAGCTCATGTTGAGACACAGGATTGTCATCACACTCCTTTTCTGAGAAGTCCAACTCCAGTGCTTCAACAATCTCTGAAGAAGTAACATCTCTTACTTTGGTTCTGTTTATGTAGTGGACTTCACTCTGAAGATCAACAGAAGGTTTGTGATCTGGAATGACTTTCCTCACTATGATACGATGACTGACACAAATGGCTTCTCCATGGTTCAGGTATGGACTGCTTTGTCCAACTATGCTCCAGCCGAGATCTGTGCGTTGGGCGTAAGGCTCATCTTCCCCGCCTGACACAATTTCTCTTGGGAGCAGTGCTTGTGAGCTAATGTACCTTTGAAGTGGAGCAGTTACATTTTCAAAGGCCTTACTTTCTGTAGTTGGCTTTATTATGCTCAACTTATGCTCCTCTGGCAAACTTAATGAGTCATATTGCATCTTTGCTTGTGCTGCACGTAGATCTTTCACTTTTTCTAAGTGCTGAAACTTTCTTTTCTTTTCATCAAGTAATCTTTGTAAGACTGTATATTCTTCCTCTTGTTTAGCCTTAAACTTGGCTTCATCTTCTTCTCTTTGCATTCTCAGCTTAAGTTCCTCTGCTTCTCTTTCTAAACGAAGTTTTCTGGCTAAGGATTCTTGCTCTGCTGCTTTTCTTCTAACTTCAGCTTCAAGTTTTTCAATTTCCTTCTGTTCGATTTCTTGTTGTTCTAATACTTCTAGGATAGCTTGGCTCGCAGCTGCTTCTGCTACGGCTTCCTGGCGTTTTACAGAGGATAGACTGGAATGTTGAGAGGTGCATGACTTACTGAGAGTTGAATGAAAGAGGGAGCCTACATCTGGCCAACCTTGCTTCTCTTCTGTAACCGTTCCATCCACGAAACTTGTCGCCTTGGATACGATGAACTTTGAGACTTGAACACAGACGTCTACTTTGCGACGTGTCTCTTGGTCAGGAGGTGAATGTTGGCGTAGCTCGTTGTATACTCGCTGGACGTCTGCAGAGAGGCCTGTAACATCTCCAATAATGTCATTAAGAAGGTCCTCATTTAAAGGTTCTGATTGTGACAGTGCTTGCTTAGATGGTTTGGCATGTGCTCTCCATTTTGCAAAAATGTAATCAAATCTCTGCTGAAGCCCTTTGACTTTATTATCTTGCATTTCTTTCCCTTTTTCTGTAAGAGTTTTTACTCTTGTGCTTCTCCTTATTTGAGACGCTGGATTTTGTGAAGCTTCAGGGTTAACTTCTTGTCCTTCAATATTAATTTGAGAGTCTGTTCTAGTCTCAAGTGGAATCGGTGCCTGATTTGGCTCAGTCATTTAAATGTCCAACAACTAAATAAACTTGTATAGAAAAGTTGTAAACTGAATTTCTCTTTTAACATCTAATAGTCAACAAAACATTAATTACTTGTAATGGCAATGTAACTTATAACTGTAGTAGTGTTGGGTAAAAATGTACTTGAATATTATCAAATACTGTACACTTAATCCTTCTAAACAAATAAAAATAGCATTCCTCCAAAAACCTTAAATTTACATATAAAATGTACTACTAAATGCTAAATAAAATGATATTAACCTTTTAACTTGAATACTATACAGTACTTTAAAACTTATACATGTGATGAAGCTGTCAAATTATAAACAGATAAACCAGAGTTTGCTGCAAGAACCTTGTTTTGAATCACAGTTTGCTTTATCAGCTCTCAAGCTTCACACAGCTGCCTTTTTGCTGCTTTGTGACCTTATCTTGAAAGCTGCTCCAAACTGTGCTCTCCTTACGTCCCTGCGTGCGCGCTCCCGGCTCAAATGTCTCTTGATTGCAGCTCCGCCTCGTGCACGTGCTGTTCATGCCCCGACAAGTTGGCTGGTCCTTTGTTCTGACCGCATGCTCTCAGCTCGGGGGTGGGATGGGGGGGTCTGCTTCACGCTGCAGTTTCTCCACTCATGCTCGTTGATCAGTCGAGTTTTCACTATAACTCCTTTTAAGCACTCTCAGACACAAGTGGTTTCCTCAAACTGATGAATTTATTGGGATTCGGTACGTGAAAACTAAAGAAGATACACAAAGTAAACAGCAATTAACTATTAAGGAAAATAAAGAACAAATATAGGAAAATAAAGAACAAATATTCATATCAAATGCTTGTACACTCTAAGTAAGACAAAATACATGAATTAAACAAACATACCTCGTTGGCTGTGTGCTACTAAAAGGAATTAGGCTTGTTTCTCCAGTTTCAGCTTCTTTGAACTCTTTTCTTCAGCTTAAAAGTCCATGCTTCTTACATGCTGAAACTCACATCCTTTCTACCGACTGACTTCTTCTGGTACTTTTCACCTGAATACAGCGTTACCTTTCACACCTGAACACAGCGCCAACTACAGGTGACAAGTAAAACTACATATAATAAAACAAACAGTACAAGCCATATGAATGTGAAACATAAAACTAACTGTGGCAGTTACAACGTAAAAATAACAATTATACTTTATTTATAAAGCCATTTAAAACAACCACAGCTGCAACAAAGTGCTGTACACGTGAAATTAAGAACATTTAAACAAAAGATGAGATGAAATCAGGAAAAACAACCGTCACGTCTTTTATACTGAAGTGGGTTGAGCCTAACCAGGGGTTGCTAGGTGAGGGGCTGGACTCAGGTTTGGGGTGGGTTGTCCTACGGCTTGTGACGTCACAAACCGCAGGATTTGAAAACGAGACATTTACATCCCTGAAAAATAAATCTATTTAGAGTAAATATACCACTGGGTGCATTTCTTTGGCCCTAGGACTGTTTTTTTAAGAAGTAAATACCCAAAGTAGAGTAAAAAAAACATTAAAAAGTGAATTTTGCATCTGTGGTCCCCTTTAACATTTCTTTGGCTCAACCTCAAAGTTTTATCACACTCATGGATTTTTTTCTACAGTCAAATAAACAACAAACAAAAAAAGAACAATCAATTAAAAAAATGTTTTATCTTTTCGTTACGACAAACTGAGCAAAACAACAGAGGCGTCTGTATTTATTTGACAAAATAATTTCTAAATGAGGAAAAAGATGTTTTAACAGCTGGTTCACAGAAGAACTGCAGGCTGTTCTGTCTCAGGTAAGATCTTCAGGGGTGACTGGTCGTTGGTGCCGATGAAGGGGAACAGCTTCTCGGAGAACGTTTCTCTGAAGGTGTAGAGATGTTTGTTGGACTCGAGCTCAAAGAACGACAGCCTCCCTCCATCCCAGTCCAGCTGAACTTTGACCCGCTTCAGCTCCGACACCCGGAGGATTTGATCCGGAAGCGGGTACGACACGACCGTGTAGCTTCCGCTGATGAGACACAGGCCCCAGAACCCGGTCTGGATCGGTCCCGTCCTCAGGACGGACTCCTTCACCACGCCGACCCCCCAGTTTTCACCACTTCCAACCTCGACGTCCCAGCTGTGAGTCCCGGAGCTGAACCCAGCAGAGCCCAGGACACAGAGGTGCTGGTCAAACCTCTCCGGGTTCTGAGGAAGCTTCTGGATCGGCCCGAGCCTGACCCGGGTCAGATCTTCAGACAGGTGGAGTCCTGGATGAGCCGTGTTTGGATCCAGGATGACCGGAGAGTAGGAGACCGTCTCCTTCATCCTGGTCCAGATGTTGTAGCTCAGGTTGCCCAGATGTTTGGCCTCGTCTATCAGAACCGCTGAAGCTGGTGGCGGGTCGTCCAGCCGGTGGTTCTGTTGGACCCTCGTCCTGGCAGCTTTGTATTTCTGTAAAAACAGAACGTCTGCAGCTCTCAGCGCCTCCTCTGTCGCTCTGATCGTGTCTGAGAGACGTGACATGCTTCTGCTCAGAGCGTCGCTCCGTTCCCTCGTCGCCTGATGTTTCCTCCTCTCTTCCTCCCTCAGAGCAGCGAGCCGCTCCTCCTCTTCCTCTCGGAGGAACCGGTGAAGCCTTTTGAACTCCTCCATGATTCTCCTCTCCGTGCGTTGGGCCTGAGCCCTGACATGTTCGGCTGTTTCCTCGAGCTTCCCTTTAGCTCGCTGGAGGAGGTTCAGCTTCTTCTTGACGGGGTTCAGGGACACCAGGAGCTCCTGCCGGTGGTCCTGCACGGCCTCGGCGACGGGCCTGAACCTGTGGTCGTGGTGCAGGTTCGAGTCTCGACACACGAGGCACACGGGCTCCTGGTGGTCCAGACAGAACAGCTTGAGCTTCTCGGCGTGCAGACTGCAGAGAGGCTCCGCCGAACATCTCTGCTTCCTTTCCAACGTGAACGTCTCGCACACGTTCTTCAAAGCCAAGTTACGAGGAGGACGTCTGAACAAAGAGACCTCTCTGCAAAGTGGACACACGTCTTTCCGTCTCTCGTACCACCACCGGTGCAGGCAGTCCTTGCAGAAGCTGTGGCTGCAGGACAGGACCACCGGGTCTCTGAAGATGTCTTGGCAGATGGAGCAGGACAGGTCCTTCTCTGACTGAGAAGACATTTTGTCTCAGAGTGAAGACACGAAGCAAACTCGTCAGCAGAACCAGTCAACGTGTCTCCAGCAGATGTTTCCAGTGTCTCCAGCAGATGTTTCCAGTGTCTCCAGCAGATGTTTCCAGTGTCTCCAGCAGATGTTTCCAGTGTCTCCAGCAGATGTTTCCAGTGTCTCCAGCAGATGTTTCCAGTGTCTCCAGCAGATGTTTCCAGTGTCTCCAGCAGATGTTTCCAGTGTCTCCAGCAGATGTTTCCAGTGTCTCCAGCAGATGTTTCCAGTGTCTCCAGCAGATGTTTCCAGTGTCTCCAGCAGATGTTTCCAGTGTCTCCAGCAGATGTTTCCCGTGTCTCCTCCGACGCCTCGTCTCTGAATTGAAACGAAACGGCCTCGTGTTTGTTCCTCCTGCAGCAGAAATGAGGAACATCAGGACTGAGAGGGAAGTCAAACAAAATGTCACGTTTGTAAAATGACAGTAACTCCACAGAAAGCGTGCATGTTGTTTCACAGTGCACGTGATCTGGACGTTTTTAAAGAGATGAAACAAAATGAACAGCTTGAAAACACAAACCTTCATTTACTGGTTTAAGGTTTAATTTCAAAGCTTCAGGACAAACGTTCAGTCATTGTTGGATGTTTTGTTCTTCTGAACCTTTTTACAATCTTTCTCCAACATGTTTATTCAATACGTGGCTCGTGGGCCGGATGAGGCCCATTTTAAAGGAGACCACATATTGGTTTAATAAATTTTTATTGTATGTCTGTGGGCTATCCAGACCATGTTCATTTAATTTAATGCACAAAATAATTCTTAGATAATAATATATCCCCTTTCTAGTAGGGATGGGACAGATCCGATCCAGTATCGGTATCGGTATCCGATATCAGCATTACAGTATTTAAGTATCGGATATCGGATCCAACCTGCCGATATTTTTCCGATACCAGCTTCAAAGTGCACTTGCGTTCAATCACATTCTGTGACTACCCTTTTTTAACATGATATGAGTTAAACCTAATGAAGATACTCTTAAGCCTTACAATAGGGAACCCACTGACTTTAACAACACACAGGACAGGAGGCAAGTATACCACACACATGTCCTCCTTACTCATGGTGCGCTGAAAAAAAACGTAAAAAGCGCTAAGCATGATGGGAAAGACAACACAGCCACTCCCCTTAACCACTAAGAGAGTGGGTTTTGTTGTATTACCCATTATAACCAATAGTTATAACCAATAGTTTGTCCAGCTAAAGCTGAAAAAACAAAAAAAATGCTAAGCATTATGGGAAAGACAACAAAATCCACTCTCTTAGTGGTTAAGGGGAGTGGCTGTGTTGTCTTTCCCATCATGCTTAGGACTTTTTTAGTTTTTTTCAGCTGCACCATGAGTAAGGAGGACATGTGTGTGGTATACTTGCCTCCTGTCCTGTGTGCTGTTAAAGTCAGTGGGTTCCCTATTGTAAGACTTATGAGCGTCTTCATTGGGTTTATCTCACACAATGTTAAAATGAATAGTTTGGGTACGAAAGTTTCATTATACAGAGTCACATACCTGAACAGTATCGGATCGGAAAAGTATCGGTATCGGTCGATACTCAGTTATGAAGTATCTGATCGGAAGTGAGAAATGTGGATCGGTGCATCCCTACTTTCTAGTTATGCATTTTCTGACTTCCGTTCTAAACGACCGGTTTATGATAATGAGCTCTGAAGGCCACGCCCTTCAAAAATCTGTTTACATTAACTCCGCCCTCTGTAACAGCCAGTATCTCTAATCTGTTGTTGTTTTAAAATTGGCTCTTTTTTATTACTCATTTGACTTGCTCTTAGTGCTAGCTTAAGATAACTTACCGAAAGCCGTCTGCGCGCGCCGCCATTAGCTGCTCCTTTTAGCATTAGCCCACCCGAATCCGAGGCTAATGATAGCTCTTCCTCCTCCGGCACACCACCCGCTTAGCTCCGCTCGTTGCATGCAACGCTTTGGGAGCGATCGCTGCTCCAGTCCAGACACATACACAAAGTTCACCGAGTATTTCCAGTTAATTTATCCGTATGAGGCAACCTCTGACCGGACCCACGGTCCTCAAAAGCCAGCAGCTCCCAGCAGCTCACGCCTGCAGATGGTCCCTTCGCCGGCGGTCTGCTCGTTTTATTTCTGCCGGCTGCAAGTTGGGAGCCATCGCTAAAAATTGAAATAAAACGTAAAAATAACAATTATACTTTATTTATAAAGCCATTTAAAACAACCACAGCTGCAACAAAGTGCTGTACACGTGAAATTAAGAACATTTAAACAAAAGATGAGATGAAATCAGGAAAAACAACCGTCACGTCTTTTATACTGAAGTGGGTTGAGCCTAACCAGGGGTTGCTAGGTGAGGGGCTGGACTCAGGTTTGGGGTGGGTTGTCCTACGGCTTGTGACGTCACAAACCGCAGGATTTGAAAACGAGACATTTATATCCCTGAAAAATAAATCTATTTAGAGTAAATATACCACTGGGTGCATTTCTTTGGCCCTAGGACTGTTTTTTAAAGAAGTAAATACCCAAAGTAGAGTAAAAAAAAACATTAAAAAGTGAATTTTGCATCTGTGGTCCCCTTTAACATTTCTTTGGCTCAACCTCAAAGTTTTATCACACTCATGGATTTTTTTCTACAGTCAAATAAACAACAAACAAAAAAAGAACAATCAATTTAAAAAATGTTTTATTATCTTTTCGTTACGACAAACTGAGCAAAACAACAGAGGCGTCTGTATTTATTTGACAAAATAATTTCTAAATGAGGAAAAAGATGTTTTAACAGCTGGTTCACAGAAGAACTGCAGGCTGTTCTGTCTCAGGTAAGATCTTCAGGGGTGACTGGTCGTTGGTGCCGATGAAGGGGAACAGCTTCTCGGAGAACGTTTGTCTGAAGGTGTAGAGATGTTTGTTGGACTCGAGCTCAAAGAACGACAGCCTGCCTCCATCCCAGTCCAGCTGAACTTTGACCCGCTTCAGCTCCGACACCCGGAGGATTTGATCCGGAAGCGGGTACGACACGACCGTGTAGCTTCCGCTGATGAGACACAGGCCCCAGAACCCGGTCTGGATCGGTCCCGTCCTCAGGACGGACTCCTTCACCACGCCGACCCCCCAGTTTTCACCACTTCCAACCTCGACGTCCCAGCTGTGAGTCCCGGAGCTGAACCCAGCAGAGCCCAGGACACAGAGGTGCTGGTCAAACCTCTCCGGGTTCTGAGGAAGCTTCTGGATCGGCCCGAGCCTGACCCGGGTCAGATCTTCAGACAGGTGGAGTCCTGGATGAGCCGTGTTTGGATCCAGGATGACCGGAGAGTAGGAGACCGTCTCCTTCATCCTGGTCCAGATGTTGTAGCTCAGGTTGCCCAGATGTTTGGCCTCGTCTATCAGAACCGCTGAAGCTGGTGGCGGGTCGTCCAGCCGGTGGTTCTGTTGGACCCTCGTCCTGGCAGCTTTGTATTTCTGTAAAAACAGAACGTCTGCAGCTCTCAGCGCCTCCTCTGTCGCTCTGATCGTGTCTGAGAGACGTGACATGCTTCTGCTCAGAGCGTCGCTCCGTTCCCTCGTCGCCTGATGTTTCCTCCTCTCTTCCTCCCTCAGAGCAGCGAGCCGCTCCTCCTCTTCCTCTCGGAGGAACCGGTGAAGCCTTTTGAACTCCTCCATGATTCTCCTCTCCGTGCGTTGGGCCTGAGCCCTGACATGTTCGGCTGTTTCCTCGAGCTTCCCTTTAGCTCGCTGGAGGAGGTTCAGCTTCTTCTTGACGGGGTTCAGGGACACCAGGAGCTCCTGCCGGTGGTCCTGCACGGCCTCGGCGACGGGCCTGAACCTGTGGTCGTGGTGCAGGTTCGAGTCTCGACACACGAGGCACACGGGCTCCTGGTGGTCCAGACAGAACAGCTTGAGCTTCTCGGCGTGCAGACTGCAGAGAGGCTCCGCCGAACATCTCTGCTTCCTTTCCAACGTGAACGTCTCGCACACGTTCTTCAAAGCCAAGTTACGAGGAGGACGTCTGAACAAAGAGACCTCTCTGCAAAGTGGACACACGTCTTTCCGTCTCTCGTACCACCACCGGTGCAGGCAGTCCTTGCAGAAGCTGTGGCTGCAGGACAGGACCACCGGGTCTCTGAAGATGTCTTGGCAGATGGAGCAGGACAGGTCCTTCTCTGACTGAGAAGACATTTTGTCTCAGAGTGAAGACACGAAGCAAACTCGTCAGCAGAACCAGTCAACGTGTCTCCAGCAGATGTTTCCAGTGTCTCCAGCAGATGTTTCCAGTGTCTCCAGCAGATGTTTCCAGTGTCTCCAGCAGATGTTTCCAGTGTCTCCAGCAGATGTTTCCAGTGTCTCCAGCAGATGTTTCCAGGGTCTCCAGCAGATGTTTCCAGTGTCTCCAGCAGATGTTTCCCGTGTCTCCTCCGACGCCTCGTCTCTGAATTGAAACGAAACGGCCTCGTGTTTGTTCCTCCTGCAGCAGAAATGAGGAACATCAGGACTGAGAGGGAAGTCGAACAAAATGTCACGTTTGTAAAATGACAGTAACTCCACAGAAAGCGTGCATGTTGTTTCACAGTGCACGTGATCTGGACGTTTTTAAAGAGATGAAACAAAATGAACAGCTTGAAAACACAAACCTTCATTTACTGGTTTAAGGTTTAATTTCAAAGCTTCAGGACAAACGTTCAGTCATTGTTGGATGTTTTGTTCTTCTGAACCTTTTTACAATCTTTCTCCAACATGTTTATTCAATACGTGGCTCGTGGGCCGGATGAGGCCCATTTTAAAGGAGACCACATATTGGTTTAATACATTTTTATTGTATGTCTGTGGGCTATCCAGACCATGTTCATTCAATTTAATGCACAAAATAATTCTTAGATAATAAAATATCCCCTTTCTAGTTATGCATTTTCTGACTTCCGCAGGATTTGAAAACGAGACATTTATATCCCTGAAAAATGAATCTACTTGGAGTAAATAATGGGTGCATTTCTTTGGTCTAGGACTGTTTTTTAAGAAGTAAATACCCAAAGTAGAGTAAAAAAAACATTAAAAAGTGAATTTTGCATATGTGGTCCCCTTTAACATTTCTTTGGCTCAACCTCAAAGTTTTATCACACTCATGGATTTTTTTTCTACAGTCAAATAAACAACAAACAAAAAAAAGAACAATCAATAAAAAACATTTTTTTAAATTATCTTTTCGTTACGACAAACTGAGCAAAACAACAGAAGTGTCTGTATTTATTTGACAAAATCTGGATTGTTTTGTTCAGACATGAAATTATTTATAATAGTTTAAACTGAACTTGTGGGTGCTGCAGCGTCTCCCACAGGTTTTTACTTCCCTGACAGGAAGTCGAGCCCAGTACCAGTACTCGCACTACACCAACGCCATCTGCATCTGATTATCGCAGTCGACTGAGCATGAACGAATTCACAACAAGTACGTCACATGTCTGGACAGACCCCAGGAGTTCTGGACGACAAGGAACCTTTACAGATGATCAGAAAAACAGATAACACATTCAAGACAAAAGAGTGCATGAATTAATGCAAAAATAGAAATGAACTTTTATATAAAAGTAGAGAGAAATTCAGTGACGATAGAATTAGATATACTGACTTCAGTCCTGCAGACTAAAAAAATAAAATCTCTTTGTGCTTTAAAATAAAAGAAGCCCCATTTTTAGCTTTGAATAAATTAACTTTATAAATAAATAAAATAACTATTCAAACACAAAATTAAAGTAGAGGAAACTGATATAATTTTTTTAAATAAATTCAGCGTTTATTTTGCAGAATTAATGTTAATTCACTGAGAAAGCTGAAACTTAACAATTTAAGCTAAAAAGATCAAAACACAAGCTAAAAATTTAAATAAACAAAATGCTGAAAGGAAACCAAAAGATGCAAAAGCCTAACTAAAAGCTAAAAGTAGCATAAAGCTAGATAAAAGCTAAAGTATCAACCGTTAAGCTAAACATAAATAAATAAAAGAGTTAAAATAGCAAAAGGCCAGCTAGAAGTATCAAAAGACTTGGTAACATCTTAAATTAGCAATTCAACCTGGAGAGACTCACACAACGAGAGAGAAGAATACAATTAAAAGGTTTCATTGATTAGGATTTCTTTGGCGCTCGGGCCCCGGCGGAGGGCATGCATGCTGGACCGCTGAGGGCTTGAATGTCCGGCATAGGGAGATAGATTATGGATTTCGAGCTTTCTAGATTTCCAGCTGCTTTACGCGGTCCACAACGTTTACAGCAATGTCTGTTAGCATGTTAGTTAGCTTCTCCAACTTCCAGCTGCTTCACTCGGTCCACAGCGTTTATAGCTCCTAACCTCCTCTGCCGTCTGCCATGAGGTCCGTAGTAATTTTCCACTGAAGCTACTCCCCTCAGTTTCCACAGAGTGCTCTCCCCCCCTCCCTCCTGTAAATTTGAAGGCACATGAACCATTTAAAAGGCGCATAAACCACGTAACTCGAACAATGCTTTTCAATGGGAGGGCGTTCGTTAAGTCGAAACGTCGTAAGTCAAGGCCGTCGTAACCCGAGGACTACCTGTACCTCGAATTATTATAAATAAACACTGTTTTGTGCAGATCATGTTTCAACCTTGGCTCTCAACGGAGGCAGTCGCTAGTCCTTCCCTCTCCCGTCCTTCCCCCCCTCCCTGCTGCCTGCAGCTCCTCAGCTAAGCACCTCGAACGCAAATTAAGATGGATTGGAGGTTTGGGCATTCGATTCTACGAACAAGATTTCTACAGAAGAACGGCAAAGGGGAGCCGGTCCACCATCACAAAGTGAAAGATGGATTCCTGTGGATGTGGATGGTGGATGGTGTGCGTCTCGCTCTCTGTGCTGTGCTCTGTGGAGGTGAAGAATCTGAAGAATCTGGATTATATTGGATTATGATGGCAGCGCTTTGCTTTTTGGCGTTTGTGGAGCACTGGTCTATCGCAAAAGAGGGAGACTTCAGCAGGACTTAATGCCTGGAGCACCCGACGTCTGGTCTGCGCGGTGACCTCGAGAAATCAGCTGTTTGCGAGCTTATCCAGAGGGTGAACAGATCACCCTCGGATTGGGACTCTGGACGCTGTGGTCAACATCTGAGGTCAGAGCTTGGATCAGTGGAAAAAGTCCCGAATTGGATCACTTGGAACAGAGTCGCCCTTACAGACTGAAGGCTACAGAAATTACAATGTGAGCCTGAAGTGAAAATATTTGTCAATTCTTATCTGACTCCCTTGGAAACAGCCTTGAAAAAGGCTGGATATCTAATTTCTCCTGAGATGTGCTTTACTGTGGACAAAAACAGCTGCGCTTGTCTTGTCTGCCTCCCCCCCGGAGAACTTTTCTATGAGCGTTCTGGAATGTCTCATGGACAGAAACCTCCCTGCCTCAGTCTCAACATGCAACATGTAACTGTTTTAAATGTGCTTATTGGTATAGTTTTTACTGTGTCATGCGGTGTCTTGGCAGACAAAATGTGATACATTTTTTTTAATACCAACGCTGTGTCCCTCATGGTACTTTCCTCTTTCACACCTTTGACCTTCATCCCGAAACGGATGAGAGAGGCCATGCTGAAGAACATGTCATGTGCTCTGAATAAGCAGCAGCTTTACATACTCATTCCATCTTCAGGATGACTGTGCATACATAATCACGTTGTAATTGGTGAAAACTGGTGCAACGTTAATAAAAGAATCTTGAATCTTGTTAGAAACATGTTTTTAATTCACAAAGTGAAGTTTGAGCTGAAATGGTGATTTTTTGTTGCATTGAGAGATCCCCTGACTTCATGACCTTTGACCTGCAGTCAACTGTTCAGCCATGATTCTGTTGGTACAGAATCTGGTACAGTCTTGAATTATTTTGTTGTCTCCC
>JBBPBX010026604.1:0-12397 GCA_038048925.1 Garcialebias charrua | reverse complement strand
ACCTCATCATATTTATGTTGTACCTAAAGTTAAAGTGCATGTTTGTCTACTTTTGTTTTGTAAAATCAAGCAATAGAACATCTAACGAAAGTTAAGAATAATTAATAATGTTAAGAAATAAATCCTGTTATTCTGACTGCATCAGCTGAAGAGGTCCAGAACCCGCAGACCCTCCTGTGTGACCTTCCAGACCAGTTCTGGGCCTCAGCTGATCCAGTTGACTCTGGTTCACTTCATCCTTCCACAGGTCCGGTCAGAAACACTCAACCTGCGTAACATTGTTTCCAGGAGGATCTGGATCAGACGTTTCAACAACAAGATGATGAATGTTCCATGTAAAGAAGATTCAGACCTCAGTTTATTTATTTATTAACCTTTATTTAACCAGGTAGATCCCACTGGATCACAGATCTCTTGTGCAAGGGAGGTCTGGATCTGAAGGCAGCCTAACATGCATGTTTTTGGTCTGTGGGAGGAAACCGGAGTACCCGGAGAAAACCCACGCAGCACGAGAAGAACATGCAAACTCCACACGGAAAGACCCAGGTCCAACCGGGGATTGAACCAGTGACCTTCTTGCTGTGAGGCAACAGTGTTAACCACTGAGCCATCGTGCTGCCAGTTGTTGGGATTTGATGAACAAAAAGGATGAATAAATCAAGTGTTTTAAATATTATTGATTTCCTATTAGTTACAGTCAATCTGTTATCGATTGATTAACTGGATCTGGTGCCGTTTTTAACGAGAGCTGAAAACTTCATCCTGCCACGTTTGTGACAACGTCAGTCTCCTGCTGGAATTTGTTTTCTAAATGATTATTTGTACCTTTTCAAGCGTGTGAGTGAGTTTTGAAGAGTTCGTTTTTGTCGTCTTTAAGTCTTGGGACTCGTCTGAATAATGTAACTTTAATATCAATATTTCTGAAAGAAACTGAGCTTTTTTTGCATTTTTTTTTAGATGTTTGTTTTGCTGTGGGTCACTGAGATCTGCTCATTCAAGAGGAGATTCAGTTTTAAAAGCGATCGTGTGTCACATTTAAAATATGATACAGGTTCCTCTTTTTTTAGTTATATCTATTATATTTCAGGCTTGTAAATGAATCCCTGAGTCTCAATGGGATTAACCTGTAATAAAGGCTGAATATCTGCTTTGATCTTTTTTCCAGGTTGCCAGGTAATGGAAACAAAACAATCCGACTTGTGGAGTGATGGATGGTAATAACACGTCAGGGTTGATCTTGTTTGTTCAGGTGTGTTCGTGTCAGCCCCACCCGCCTGCAGAAGATCATCTTTCCAGGTGCTGAGATTTTTTTTATGGGCCTTTATAAAATCCTCAACAGCTTTATGAAACCTGCAGGACCTGCTTTTGTTTTGTTATTCAGCTCTGGTTTTCTAACTCGATGACCTCTGGCATTTTTCTTTCTTTCATTCATTCAACATTTATTTATACAGTTAGTTCCCACTGAGCCTCAAGTTTCAGACAGACAAAGGTAGATAAGGAAAAGAGAAATGAGGGGAGGGGCATATTGTAAGAACTGTCATTTTAAAGTATTGTTTTTGTTTAGTTTTTCTTTTCTAGATAAAAGTTTCTAATTTTAGGCTGTTTTTTGATCTTCATAAAACCTCATGAACTGCCCTTTCCTGAATCATGTTTAGTTGGTTTCTCTGTTTTTGAGAGATAATACTGACACATTTGGACACTCAGATTCAGTTCAATAAATTTTATTGTTCTGCATTTCTGATATTTTATTTTACTGGGGGGGGGGGGGTCTACCTGCCAACATGTTCCTCTGCTGATATTTGCACATTTCATTTGTATAAAAACGATATAAATAGTTATTTTCTGCTTCATTGTGGGTGTTTTGAGACACTCCCTATTTTGGGGGCTCTGTGTCATCATTGCTCAGGTCTCTTTTGTAAATGAGTCCTCGAGGCTCAATGGGATTAACCTGTCTAAATAAAGGTTGAATGAATGTATGAATGAATTATGTTCTGTTTGTGGGACGGATGTGGATTTTCAACAAAAAAATAATTAAATCAATAAAACTGGAAAAAATAGCATTAAACTAGCCTGGTTAAAACCAGACCCTTGTCCTTCACTTCGCTTCGTACTAGGGTCTGGGACTTCTCCCATAGACAACGATTTCTCCGGTAGATTTTTGACCGGACCAATCAGAGAACAGAAGGCGGAGTTTTGTTAGTTTAGCCTGGCGAGGTCCAGGCTATTCAGATAAATAGCTCAGAAACCACTCGGTGGATATTTTTTCTGCTACCAGTGTGTAATTATGTATATGGCTCTAATTTACTGACTGTTAGCCTGGATGAAACATTTGAGATAAAATTGGATTTTTTATAATTTATTTTCGTAGCGCACCCGAGGCTGTTTGGAAAATGTCAAACCGAAACAATTTAAATCCAGTGTGGTGCGTTGGTGAGGTATGTGGCCTCATCTCTCTCTCACCCAGTAGGAGGAGCCAGCGAGGTGCTCCCCAGGTTTTACCAGGTGAAGAAGAAGAAGTGTTCGTGGTTCATTCATTCATTCTGTTTCTGGTTTTGACGCTCGAAGGATTAAAGGCAACTGCTTGCAGATCAGTTTGTTTCTCCTTCTTCACACGCTACAGTTGGTGACCTGACGTGAAATATGTCAGAACCAAACGAGGATGTTGTTTCTTCTTCGGACCCCGCCGCCGCGACGTCTGCCCAGCTGTTGCAGCCGAACCCAGCCGACTTTGCTCCCGCAGCGAGTGTTAAGCTCCCGGAGTTCTGGCAGAGTGACCCGGTTTCGTGGTTCCAGCACATCGAGGCACTCTTTCGCCTCCGAGGCGTGAACGCAGATGAAACCAGGTACTTCTTGGTCGTGTCGGCTCTGGATATGCAGTCAACCCGCAAAGCCATGCCGCTGCTGCGCGACCCGCCACACGTGGGCAAATATGGCGCCCTCAAAGAGTTTCTGCTTCGAAGGTACACTTTGACTTCAACTGAGAGGGCTGATAAACTGCTATCGCTGCCGGGTTTGGGTGACGGCACGGCTGTGAACATGATGGACAAAATGCTGTCGCTACTTGGTTCAGACGACGGGGGTTTCCTTTTCCCTCACATTTTCCTGCGCCAGCTTCCGTCGCAAGTGAGGGCTACTTTGGCCAATTCCCCTTGTTTATCTACCGGTGATTACCGGGGTTTGGCGGAGGAGGCGGACCGGGTCCTGCTGGCTACCAGACGGTTCGCGGTGCAGAGTACATCGGTGGAGCCGGAGCAGACGGTGGAGATGGAGGAGCCAGCGGCGGTTTCAGCTGTTGGCGCGCGAACTCGGCGGGGGAGCTCCCTTTGTTTCTACCACCGGAGGTTCGCAAACAAAGCTAAGCGCTGCATCCCACCATGTGCATGGGTGTCGGGAAACGAGGAAGCCGGCGCTCAGTAGCAGCTGTGGGCGCTGGCGAGCGAGGTGAGCTGCTCTTCGTCACAGACTCCCTGTCAGGACGTCGTTTTCTGGTTGACTCTGGCTCCCAGAAGAGTTTGGTCCACCCTGTTGGACCTGAATTAGCAAGCCGAGGCAGTGGCCCACTGCTAACTGCTGCTAACGGTTCTCCCATTGGAACTTTTGGCACTAGACGGGCAACAGTTTCTTTCCATGGTCGTGAGTTCGAGTGGGACTTTGTTGTTGCCTCAGTGACTGTTCCTATTATCGGTGCAGATTTTTTATGTGCTCATGGACTGTTAGTAGATGTTGCTAACCGCAGACTTATTGACGCTGTAACTTTTGCAACTTTCCCATGTGTATCTGGGGGGGCTGGGCCGCTAACTCATGCTAATGTTTTAGTTTCAGGAGATGTTTTTCAAGGTTTGTTGGCAGAATTCCCCTCTCTAACTACACCTGCTTTTTCCTCTTCAGAAACTAAACACGGGGTCGAGCATTTCATCCCTACTACGGGACCGCCCGTTTTCGCACGTGCACGCCGCCTCGACGCTGTTAAACTGGCCATCGCTAAAGAGGAGTTTGGTACCATGGAGAGGTTGGGTATTGTTAGACGCTCTAACAGCCCGTGGGCCTCCCCCCTTCACATGGTACCAAAAGCAGACGGGTCGTGGCGCCCATGTGGCGATTTTCGCCGTTTAAATAACGTGACGACGCCTGATCGCTACCCCATTCCGCACATTCAGGACTTTTCTGTTCGGTTGTCGGGTGCTTCCATTTTTTCTAAGGTGGATCTGGTGCGCGGCTACCATCAAGTCCCAGTGCAGTCCAGCGATGTACCTAAAACTGCAGTAATCACCCCCTTTGGGCTTTTTGAGTTCCTCCGCATGCCGTTTGGACTAAAGGGGGCAGCACAGACTTTTCAAAGGCTGATGGACTCCGTGTTACGTGGCCTCGATTTTGTGTTTGTCTATCTGGACGACATTTTGGTGGCCAGCTCGTCAACCGAGGAGCACCTGTTGCACCTGAAAGAAATTTTTCAGCGCTTGGATGCACATGGCTTGATCATTAATCCGGTTAAGTGCCAGTTTGGTTTACCGGTGATCGATTTTTTAGGTCATCGAATTTCCGCGCAGGGTGCAGTTCCATTGCCTGCCAAGGTGCAGGCGGTGGCAGAGTTCCCACGTCCTCTGGTGGTTAAAAAGTTGCAGGAGTTTTTGGGCATGGTGAACTTTTACAACAGGTTCATTCCCAATGCAGCCCATCTCCTGCAGCCTCTCTACGAGGCCCTGCGCTCGAGGAAGGCGACTGACACAGTGGTTTGGACCCCGGACCGGATCACTGCTTTTGATGGTGCTAAGTCCGCGTTAGCTAGTGCGGCACTCCTAGCCCATCCAGATTCAGAGGCCCCGATTGCGTTGACAACTGATGCTTCGGATATAGCTGTGGGGGCCGTTGTAGAGCAACGCGTTGGCGACGCATGGCAGCCGTTGGCATTTTTCAGCCGTAAATTGCGGGACTGCGAGCGCAAGTACAGCGCTTTTGACCGCGAGTTGTTGGCGCTATTCTTAGCTACACGGCATTTTCGTTTTTTGCTGGAGGGTCGTTCATTTACGGCTTATGTGGACCACAAACCACTCACGTTTGCAATGTCTAAAGTTTCGGAGCCCTGGTCAGCACGTCAGCAACGACACTTGGCGGCCATTTCAGAGTTTACAACGGACGTCCGCCATGTGGCTGGAAAATCCAACTCAGTGGCAGACTGTCTGTCACGGGTGCTCGTTTGTCCTGTGCTCCTCGGGGTAGATTTTTCTGCCATGGCCGCTGACCAACCGGGAGACGCTGATATAACTGCCCTTCGTGCCGGCGTTTCAGGGCTTAAGCTAGAGGAGGTCAAATTGGGAGAGGGCGGTCCTTTGATCCTGTGTGACGTTTCCACAGGCCGGACACGCCCAGTGGTTCCATCAGGTTGGCGCCGCCGCATTTTTGACTCTGTCCACTCTCTCTCGCACCCAGGTGTGCGCGCGTCTGTGAAACTAGTCAGCGCACGTTTTGTGTGGCCTGGTTTACGCAGAGAGGTGAGGAGTTGGGCAGCGGCTTGCGTGGCTTGTCAGCGTGCCAAGGTGCACCGGCACACTAAGGCACCACTGGAACCATTTCCCATTCCAGCCAAGCGTTTTGACCACGTGCATGTGGACTTAGTTGGTCCCCTGCCCCCATCACGGGGTTTCACACACCTGCTTACAGTGGTCGACCGCACAACCAGGTGGCCGGAGGTCGTTCCTCTTTCTTCCACAACTACCTCCGACGTGGCTGGTGCGTTCCTCTCCACTTGGGTTGCCCGTTTTGGTGTGCCCTCGGACATCACTTCAGACAGAGGTCCCCAGTTTATTTCAGGGCTCTGGTCCGAGATGGCGCGCTCCTTGGGGGTGCAGGTGCATCGCACTACCGCCTACCACCCTCAGGCTAACGGGTTGGTTGAACGTTTCCATCGGTCTCTTAAGGCGGCGTTACGTGCTGCGCTAACAGACGTTGGCTGGGTGGAGCGTTTGCCGTGGGTGCTGCTTGGGTTGCGATCAGCTCCTAAGGAGGACCTCAACGCTTCATCAGCCGAGTTGGTTTTTGGTCAGCCTGTACGAATCCCAGGGGAGTTTTTGTTAGACGCTGCCGCTCCACGGTTCCCCGAAGCGGTGGACCCCTATTCGCAGAGTGGTCTTTTGGTTCCGGGTCCTGTGCACCATTGTTTCCCGCAGGCGTTTGTGCCCACTGCACTCCAGTCTGCCCGTTTTGTTTTTGTGCGACGTGACGCCCACCGTTCGCCCCTCCAGCCTCCGTATGACGGGCCGTTTCGGGTGCTCGAAAGGGGCGCGAAAAGTTTTGTTTTAGACATGGGTGGGCGTAGAGAGCTGGTTACAGTGGACCGCCTGAAGCCAGCCTATGTGTTGGTGTAACCTGGTTGTACTTCTCTTTTGTTATAATTACACAAAAAGTATTTTTGTATTGTTGTATTATTGTATATTACCTGACTGAAACACCACTGTCATTATTTTAGCCGTGTTACTTTAAGATCAGAAGCCCCTCCCTTTTATTTCTTCTTCTGTGTTTTTGTCTTTAAATTGGTTGTACCCCTGGGATTCTCGCCTTTTGTCACGTTGTCTTGTGGGGAGAGACTTGAAGCAGGGCAGTCGGTAACACGGTGTTGTGTGTGTGTTATTCCACCAGAATAAACCGCTATCCTGACTAAAGATAAACCGTGTCACGGTCTGATCAATAAATCCATAAAACCAGCACAACGCAGGAAGGATCCGGTTACACTTGGTGCCGTTCGACCCGCTGTGTCGCTGAACCTCCGCTGCTGCTCGTGCCCAGAGCTGCACCTGTGCGAGTGACGCTGAGCTCTTCCCGCCTTTGAAGTCTCGCCCCGCCTGGCTCGTTGCACTGCGCGCCTTTGCCCTGGGCTGTGACTGGCAGGCTCGCTGTATCCTAACAAACAACCGTTACTATTTCTGCTGCTGTGTTTTTGTGCACCTCGTTTCATACGTGGGAGGCAGGGAAATAGGTGAAAAAAAAAAAGAGTGCATATTTTTACTTTTATAAAAGTTTTTTTACTTTTTCTGTGGGAAAGACTGATCCTATTTTTTTTTATTTTTTATTTCTTTTTGCCTACTGATGCATGTGAGCTTTTGTGACTAATTTGGTTTTAGACTGTTTGGGAATCTGTAGTCACTTTATTTTTTATATCTCTTTTTTTTTAATGCATTTTTCTTTTTAGTGATTTTTATCTGTTATTGTTTGTTGAAATGTTTGACACTGAGGTACCTTTTGAGGGTGATGAAGTGGACCGGAGGGTCACTTTTAGTTTGGGGAGGGGTCAACATTACATGTCCTTTGGGAGGGGGAGGCCTATGCCTCCTGGTGCATATGAATGCCCTGTTAAGTCTGAGTTGAACTCCCTACCTGTCCCTGCTGCTGCTTCTACACCCGTTGGTGATGCAAGGTCTGACCTCAGCCAACTTGTTTCTACTGAGGCTCTTAGTGGGGTGATTGCTGATTTAGCCAAGCAGATTGGGGATGCCATTACGACAAACCTGAGTGGCCTAAACCCACAAAACCAGTCTCAGGTTGCTGACAGCCAACCCAGCATCCCGGCCGATCAGTCACAAATGAAGGTTGTTGTTCAGTCTGACATCAGAGCACCACCATATTTTAAAGGTGATCACACTGATACTTTCCCCATCCAGGAATGGGAGGGTTTGATGAGATGTTATCTGTCAAGAATAAAATGTGTGAACCCTGTAGAAATGTGTGAAATCATCACATCCAGACTTACTGGGAAAGCCAGAGATGTGGTTCAGGTGTCGCTCCGCTGCCAGCCTCAGTCATGTAGTGACAAGTTAGTTTCCACTGTTTTTGATATTCTGAAACGCAACTTTGGTGAGCTGATCTTCTCCAATTTGCCAATGAGAGACTTTTATAACATCCTGCCTGCTGATGGAGAGACAGCCATGGACTATTGGATCAGACTGAACAAGTCTATTGAAGCAGCTGATGAGTGTTTGCGTAGAAGGGGGAAGCAGGTGGAGGATCCAGGAGCTGAAGTTGTTACCATGTTCATCAACTACTGTCCTGATCCTGGTCTAGCTCTTTCCTTCCAGCTGAAACCTGTTGAGGAGTGGACTGCTACTGAGGTCCAGGGTCGCCTTGATAACCATGTTGTGAGTCTTAGGAGACCGATGGTTAGTACGAACAAGGCTGTTGGTTCATCTGCAGGCCCTGTGGTTCTCTCCTGTCTCCCTCAGCTTGGTGCCCAATCACCCACTGCTGCGTCGCCAGCCGATGCAACACCATTTGCTGTCCATTTTACCCAGGCTCCTTTAGCGTGTGATCATTCTTTAGCTTCAGGTCCCTTGTATCAGCAGCCACAACAGCATGTTGCTCCACAATCTACACCCTTTCAGACTGCAGGTCCATCCAAGCCAACTTTTTCCCCCAGTTCAGGAGTTGAACCACCTCATCAGATGGCAGAGATGTTTGATAAAGTTCTGTCTTTGTGTGCAGCTTCTCTTGCTACGAAACAACATGGTCAACATATGGGGAGTTACACACGTGGTTCTAAACGTCCTCAACAAGCCCCATGCAGAGTTTGTTGCTCTGAGGAGCATACAACACACTCGCACTGCAGGCTGTTCAGATTGTGTCTCAATTGCTTCAGCTCAGGGCACATTAAAAGGAATTGTCCTCAGCCTGCCCATCACGCACCTCAGCCATCCTCCCAGTACCCTAATTTAAACTAGAGAGCCTGTGCGATGAGAGGGGCAGCATGGGCAGTATGGATAATACCCTCACAAATACACTAGATGCACACTCTGTTTACACCGAATGTTGTAATGCTTCACCTGGAGACAGTGAAGTGGTTTTCTTGGGGTCACAGAGAGTTCAGAGGGCTAGTGATTTGTTTTATGCCTCAGTTTCAGTGAGTGAACGATCTACACTGAGGGGTATGTTGGACTCTGGGAGTATGTCATGCACATTGAGCGTGGAGGCAGAGAACAAGCTAAGAGCCGCGGGTGTTGATTTGATCCCTCTTGCAGTCCCAGCGAATGTGGTGCTCGTTGGGTGTGGTGGCCTTCTCACGCAGCCTCGATGCATCTATGAGTTGAACATTGAGATCTATGGTTTCAAATTTACAGTACCAACATTTTTGATACCTGGCCAACATGATGAATTCATCATTGGTAGCAATGTGCTCCGGCCCCTTATTAAAAAAATGAAAACTGACCCGGGGTACTGGGAACTCATTACATCAAACACTGCAAACCCAGAGTGTGAAGAGTTTTTGCAGCTGCTGAGTTGTGTTTCTCGGTGGTCAAACTCTACTTTACCTGACAAGATTGGAACAGTCAGGCTCAGACAGGCTGTCACCCTCCTTCCTCATCGGGAGTATGTGGTCTGGGGAAAGCTTCCATCCACTGCACCCCTGTCGTTAGGGGGCACTGTGATCGTGGAGCCGTCCTCTGCTCGTTCCACCCCAAAAAACATTTTGGTGGGTCGTGTAGTAACACCCATGTGGGGGGACCATTGGGTCCCTATGAAGATTCTCAATCCTACAAACAAACCTCTGGTACTGCGCCGCAATGCTAAAATTGCTGATGTCTTCCCATGTGTTGCTGTGGAGGACTTTGCGTTCAGTCAGGGGAGATCTGAAGTGCACTGCAATCATTCTGCAGTTGCAACAAGCTCATCACATCACAGTACTGATCCAGTGCAGATGCTGAGAGACTGTGGTCTACATGACATCGACATAGAGAGCTGTGAGGTATCAGGCGAGTCTAAAAGAAGGCTGGCTGAACTTGTGGTTTCTTACCAGGATGTGTTCTCCAGGGGAAAACTGGATTGCGGTGAGGCTAGAGATTTTGTCCATCGCATTCACTTGACTGATGAGAAACCATTTCGTTTGCCTTATCGACGCATCCCACCAGCACATTACCAGCAGTTGAGGGAGGTCTTGTCTGAGATGGAGATGAAGGGCATCATAAGGAAGTCTATTAGTGAATATGCTTCCCCGCTTGTTATGGTGTGGAAAAAGTCTGGGGACATGAGGATATGCACTGACTTCCGCTGGCTTAATGCTAAGACCGTTAAGGATGCCCATCCATTACCCCATCAGTCTGACTGCCTTGCTGCTCTTGGTGGGAATGCTCTTTTCAGCACCATGGACTTGACCTCTGGATTCTACAACATCCCCCTCCATGAGTCCGACAAACATTATACAGCTTTTACCACGCCGCTTGGACTTTACGAGTACAATCGGCTCCCGCAAGGTCTATGTAACAGCCCAGCTTCCTTCATGAGAATGATGCTTAACGTTTTTGGTGACTTGAACTTTTCCAGCCTCCTCTGTTATCTAGACGACCTGTTGGTGTTTGCACCTTCTGAGGAGGAATCGTTAAAGAGGCTGGAGGTTGTTTTCTGCCGTCTGAGAGCTAACAACTTGAAGCTGTCCCAGAAAAAGTGTCACTTTCTCAGGAGGTCTGTGAGGTTTTTGGGCCATGTTGTGGAGGCTGGTGGTGTTTCTGTTGATCAGGAGAAGGTGAAAGTCATTTCTAGTTTTGACAAAAAGGACCTCATGAAGGAGGATGGCTGTACTCCGTGCCAGAAGAAGGTGAGGTCGTTCTTGGGCATGGTGCTATTCTATCAGCACTTTATTCCAGCTTGTTCCCGCATTGCAAAGCCACTTTACGCACTCACCGCAGGTCAGAAACGTAGAGTGAAGGGCAAAGGACACGGGAAGGCTGGAACTTTTCGTGTCCTGACTCCCCAGGACTGGACTCCAGCTTGTGAGAAAGCGTTTGGAGACCTTAAAGCTGCACTCCTTGATTGTGTGGTGCTAGCACATCCTGATTTTGAGAGGCCATTTATTCTCTCAACTGATGCTTCATTGGATGGGCTCGGTGCTGTTTTGTCACAGGTCCCGGCTGATGGAGAGATTGCTAGACCTGTTGCTTTTGCCAGCAAGTCTCTCAGCCGCAGTCAGGCCAACTATCCTGCACACAGGCTTGAGTTCCTGGCCTTAAAATGGGCTGTGTGTGATAAGTTCAGCCACTGGCTGAAGGGTCACAGGTTTACTGTGTGGACGGATAATAATCCTCTCACATATATTCTGACCAAGCCCAAACTGGATGCCTGTGAACAACGCTGGGTCTCTAAGCTTGCCCCGTACAACTTTGAGATCAGGTATGTTCCAGGGAGACAGAATGTGGTGGCAGATGCCTTGAGCAGAGCCCCTTTTGTGAAGCCCTTGGCTGATCGCCTTCTGTCAGAGCCTTGTCAGGAACTTTTGGAACAAGTCTGTGAGCTTCCTGATCACGCTGTGCAGGATGTTTTCCGTTTGACCTGCCAGCTTCAATCAGTGGACAGCTCTTCTTCCGTTATAACTGACACATCCATGACCTGTGACGAGGTCTCCTCTCTTTTGTCATCTGTCTGCAGTGGGGATGCCGGTCAGACTCAGCATGCAGCATCTTTAGCTGACCATCTGGGCATGATAATCCCACACACCACAGACCCATCAACAGCGCTTTGTCTGTCTGACCTCGTCTCCCACCAGAGAAACGACCCTGTTGTTTCCAGAGTTGTCTTCTATGTTGAGCGGGGACGCCGTCCGTCAAGGCGGGAACGCTTTGGTGAAAACCAACTGGCTTTAAAAGTTCTGAAGCAATGGGACAAACTAACATTGCTGAATGGTGTCCTTTACCGTGTCATAAAAGACCCTGTGAAAAAAGGTAAACGATTCCAGTTCGTGGTCCCTGATGCTTTGAAGTCTGTGGTTTTGACTGGTGTCCATGATAATGCAGGTCATCAGGGCCAGCCACGAACATTCTCCTTGGCTCGCCATCGCTTCTTTTGGCATGACATGGAAAGGGATGTGCGGGATTTTGTGAGAAAATGTCCCAGATGTGTCCTCAGCAAAACCCCAGAGCCTGCTGTGAGAGCCCCTCTGGAGAACATCAGAACCAGTGCTCCGATGGAGCTGGTGTGCATTGATTTCTGGTCGGCTGAGGACAGCAACAACAAGTCTGTGGATGTTCTGGTGATCACAGATCACTTCACAAAATTAGCACATGCGTTCCCGTGTCAGGACCAAACCGCTAAAAGGGTTGCGAAGAAGTTATGGGATGGGTTTTTCTGCGTTTATGGTTTCCCTCAGCGCATTCACTCTGATCAGGGTGCAAATTTTGAGAGTGAGCTGCTAGCTGAGCTTTTGGAGCTGAGTGGCGTCAGTAAATCGCGCACCTCACCCTACCACCCAATGGGTAACGGGACTGCAGAGAGATTCAATCGCACCCTAGGCAATATGTTAAGATCTCTTCCTCCGCGTTCGAAGCACAAATGGCCTCAGATGATCCAGTCTCTGACTTTCGCTTATAACTGCACAGTTCATGAGACCACTGGCTTTGCGCCATTTTACCTGATGTTTGGGAGGATT
>JBBPBX010026603.1:0-37972 GCA_038048925.1 Garcialebias charrua | reverse complement strand
TGCTAGGATTCAATGTTTTGGAGGCAATGATACAAGAGCAACCTCAGAACCTAGCTCCAACACTCACCAGCCTGGTGTGTAATGCCATTTCCATTCCAGTGGAGAAAGCCGAACTCCTGGTGAATTTTATCCAGACAGACAAGCTGACCATGCAGTGGGGACAACTACGGACAGGCAAACGAGAGACAGTCATTCCAGCTGGTCAAGTGGCCTGGGTAAAATGTCAGGTTCCATTTGACACCATTTTCCCTGACTCTGTTGTACTGTTTGAGCCTGATGATGACAGTATACCCTTAGCTGAACTAGATATTGGAGCAGGTGTTTTAGTGGTCCACAATCCAAACAGGCCCTATGTGGCTGTACCTGTTGGAAATAATACAAGACACACAATCACTGTCCCAAGAAAAACTGTTCTTGGCAACATTCATGACATTGATAAGGTGATCTCAGCAAGTTCAGATGAAGCACCAAACCCAATAGTGACTGTTAACAGCGCTACCCCAGCACCCACCAATCTCAGTCAGCCTTCATGGCAACCCCCTGTAGACCTCAGCCATCTAGATGAGGCTCAGAGAGCAGTGGTGAATAAGATGCTTTGTGAAGAAGCTGGAGCTTTTGCACGGGACGGCCATGATATTGGATGTATACCTAGTCTACAAATGTCGATCACACTCCAAGATAGAGGTGTCGTTTCTTCGCCCGAGCCCGACCCTACCCGAGCCCTACCCGACTTCGGGTAGGGTAGGGCCATATTTTTGCGTTTGATTGGCGCGGGCCGGGTCGGGCTCGGGCTTTGATGTGTTTTTTTTTAATCATACAGCACAAACAAAACTAAATAAAAATGCACACAATATAAAATTGTTTTAATCTGCTTGTAAAGAATATAAGGCAGTAAGTTTACTGATGAGGAAATAATTAATAGAGTGAATTTAGATGGTGAAAACCGCAGCGCAGCCACTAAATTGCGCAACTCAGCCAGAGAGCAGGCGCGCCTGGACAGCGTCTCCCCCGACATGCTGGACTTTTTAGTGACATTTCTCGAACCATTTTACCGTGCACAGAGAGAACTGGAGGGTGACAAATATCCCACCATCAACCTGGTTTGTCTCTGGAATGAGAAACTGAAGCAACACTGCCAGTCCTCACACACAGACTCTCCGCAGCAGGCGTTTCTGCGCCGCACATGCAGAAGTGCTGGAGCGCAAAATTATTATCCACGACTTGCACAGAGTTGCATTATTTCTGTGGCCTAACTTTAACAAGCTCAAAATGATGTCACCAGCTGACGTGCGTCAGGTGCACGCTCACGTCCGCACACTGCTCTCATCTGCGGCGGAACAAGTAGCCGCATTCCTGACATTCCTGAAGCTTCAACATCAAAAGTCACCGCGAGCAGCGCGCTCACACCTCCTCCATCAAAACACAGAAGAACAACATCAAGTTCTTTTGCTGAGTGGGAGAACGCAGTAAAAGCTTAATAAATAAACGTAGTGTTTTTTTTTTTTTTGTTTTTTGTTTTTTTTAATCGGGTAGGGTCGGGTCGGGCGGTGATTTCTAGGAAATCAGCGGGCTCCCTCGGGCTTGGGTAATTAAACTAAGGGCTCGGGTAGGGTAGGGCCGTGGATTTCCGGCCCGATGACAGCTCTACTCCAAGATCAGATTCCTGTAAGAGCCGCCTACTCTTCTGTTCCAAAACCTCTCTTTAGAGAAGTAAAAGAGTATATACAGGACCTGTTACTTAAAGGCTGGATAGTCAAATCCAAGTCCCCGTACTCTGCACCGGTTGTGTGTGTTCGAAAGAAAGACGGCAGCCTGCGGCTATGTATTGATTATCGCCTCTTAAACAAAAAGACGGTACCTGATCGACACCCACTACCCAGAATAAAGGACTTGACCGACACCCTTGGAGGAAATGCATGGTTTAGTATTCTAGACCAGGGCAAAGCCTATCACCAAGGTTTTGTTGCAGAGAAGTCGCGCCAATTCACCGCCTTTATCACCCCGTGGGGACTCTATGAGTGGGTTCGAATCCCATTTGGGCTTTCGAACGCCCCTGCAACATTTCAGCGGAGTATGGAGGAAATGTTAGGACCACTTCGAGATGAGTGCTGCATTCCATATCTAGATGATGTACTTTGCTATTCCAAGTCATTTATGGAACATGTTGAAGCACTCCGCCAGGTCCTACAGGCCCTCCAACGTCATGGAGTGAAACTGAGAGCTGAAAAATGTGAACTGTTCAAGTCAGAAGTTCGATATGTGGGTCGTCTTGTGTCTGCCGAAGGGGTCAAAGTAGATCCCCATGATTTGGAAGCGATCCACACATTGACTAAAAAGCAACCAACGACAGTCGGAGAGGTTAGGAGATTGGCTGGATTTCTTGGCTATTACCGCTCATATATCCAGGATTTTTCCCGGATTGCTAAACCGATCTATGAGCTGCTCCAGAATAAATCAGGTACAGCTCAGACTTCAGCCCGGAGTGGGAAGGCCAAACAACCCCAACTATCTTCCAGAGCGCCAGTTAACTGGACCACCAAACACCAGGAAGCTCTTGAACAGCTAATTAGTGTCCTAACAAATCCACCTGTTCTGGCATATCCGGATTTTAGTCTACCATTTGTCCTGCATACCGATGCATCAGACCAGGGGTTGGGAGCCATTTTGTACCAACAGCAGAATGAGAAACTGAGAGTGATTGGGTACGGTTCCAGGACACTTACACCAGCCGAACGCAATTACCATCTGCACAGTGGGAAACTCGAGTTTCTTGCATTGAAATGGGCCGTGTGTGAGAAATTCCGTGATTACCTGTACTATGCCCCTCACTTTACGGTGTACACAGACAACAACCCGTTGACCTACATTTTAAGTACAGCCAAACTTAATGCAGTTGGTCATAGGTGGGTGGGTGAACTCTCAGATTTTCGGTTCGACATTAGATACCGGCCTGGGAAGTCCAATATAGATGCTGATACACTGTCTCGTTTTCCTCTTGATATGGAGACGTATGGGAAGACTTGCACTGAGGATTTCCCAGATGAAGCGGTGTGTGCAACATGGGATGGGAGTCAAGCAGCTTGGCGCAAAGATGTAGCATGGGTGGCATGCACTCATTACTTCTTCCAAAGGTTCTGACCAACAACCCCATTCTGATCTCCCGACCATAAGCCATGAGGATCTTGTCAAGGCACAAAAAGAGGATTCAGCCATAGGCCAGGTCAGAGAAATGAAAGCATCCAACATTACGTTAACAGAGGGAATACGTAAAACAGTTGGCAGAGACACTCAGAAATTGCTGCATGAATGGAGTAAACTCCGTTTGGAAAACAACCTCCTTTACAGATTCGCTGGAGAGAAAAAACAACTTGTCCTTCCTACCAAGTATCGACCATTAGCCCTGAAACATCTGCACAATGAGATGAGCCACGTGGGCACAGAGAAAGTGCTTCATTTGGCAAGGGACAGGTTTTACTGGCCCTTCATGGCTAAAGAAATTGAAGAATATGTCACTCAAAAGTGTTTGTGCATCAAAGCCAAGAAACCTGTCACATATGACCGGGCACCTATGTGCAGTATCACTTCCAGTTTCCCTCTAGAGCTGGTGTGTATTGATTATCTGCATTTAGAAGCCAGCGTGGGAGGGTTTGAATATATATTAGTAGTGGTTGATCATTTTACAAGATTTGCTCAGGCATATCCTACAAGAAATAAAAGTGGAAAGACAGCTGCTGAGCTAATGTTCAATGACTTCATTCCTCGATTTGGATATCCATCAAAGTTGCATCATGACCAGGGCCGTGAATTTGAAAATAAGTTGTTCCAAACTTTGCAGTTGTTATCTGGGGTGAGCCACTCACGAACAACACCATATCATCCCCAAGGGAATCCAGTCGAGAGGCTAAATCGTACCATCCTCCAGATGTTACGGACCTTGACTGATAGTGAAAAGCTGCGGTGGAAGGATCATCTCCCGCATGTTGTACATGCGTACAATTGCACACGCCACGAGTCAACAGGCTACTCACCTTTTTTCCTTCTTTATGGCCGTCACCCACACCTCCCAGTTGACTTGTTGTTTGGATTGGCTGGAGACAAGGAGTCGGAAACACCTAAAGGATATGCAGAGAAATGGGCAGAGCGGATGTCACAAGCTTACCGGATTGCCAGTGAAAGCAGCATCAAGGCTAGTGCAAAGGGGAAAGTGACATACGACAGGAAGGCAAAAGGAGTAACTCTGCACCCAGGAGACAGAGTTTTGGTCCGGAACTTCAGTGAACGTGGGGGACCGGGCAAATTACGGACTTACTGGGAGAAAGCTGTTTACTTAGTTAAAAGACAGCTAGCGGACAGCCCAGTGTATGTTGTCTGCCCTGAATCAGGAGACCAGAGTAAGACCAGGACGTTGCATCGCAACCTCCTTATGCTGGTAAACGACCTACCTGTGGAAGAGACACTGCACCAAACAAAGTTGGTTCCTGCCAGAAAACAGACCCACAAACAAAGGCAAGGAAAGGACACAAGAACAGAGAGGGAAGAGATTAATGGTGAAACATCTGATTCAGATGATAATTTCCCCTCAGGATACTGGCTTAGGGTACCAGCACAAAGAACTGAGCAAAGGTTTCCATACGAGACATCTCTGTTGCCTCAGACAACTTTGTCTCAAACTTCTGGGAGAACCTCTGAAACAGTTGGGGATGAAAATCAGACACCTACTGAATATTCACCAGAAGCCATCTTGGAACCTCTAAACGATGCACCCGAGCAAGACATGGACGCAACCATACCTGTCTCGCCCAGACCTGTGGAAGAGGAGGAGATCAACCGATCCGTAGGACCAGAGCCTGAAAATCAATTCATGATCCCTCCTACTGAACTTGATCAGACAGAGGTCAGGAGGTCAACACGCAATAAAAGGCCCAGGCACTTCCTCACGTATGACTCATTGGGGGAGCCATCAGTACAGTCACATGCAAATCTGAATGCAGTTTTTGTTCACCCAATGCAATATTCATATTTACCTAGTTCTTCACTGAGTGTGCAGTACCCAAATTATTTTTTGTGTACTCAACTTCCATGGCAACATCATATTTACCACACACCATTTGTGAGCATTCCACCCAGATTGCTATGCGGTTGAGAAGGTTTAGTTGGTGAAATTGGGTTTAAGGACAATCTGTTTAAAGTTTTTTTTTATGTCAGAGCCATTTTTATTTTTGCCGGGAGTGTGTGATGCCCACTGGTGTGTGCTCACAAAAGTGGAAGAAAAAAACAAACAAACAAACATGCATTTCTTTAAATGTTTATGGGGTTCTGATAAGAAGATATTTTATTTGTTGTTAACAGGGGTTAGTGACGAGGGGTGTAATAACGGTGTTTCACCAGTAGGTGGCGCATGGGGACTTTGAGCTGCCTGTTGCTCAGCCGTTTCTCATAAGCTGAGAGAAACTGGAGCAACACAGACTGCGTCTCCCTGTGCTCATTTACTTGTTGTTTTTCCAGGTGAGAATAACCTTCAAGTTCATTGTAACCAAGTACTTTCGTCATTCAATACTGTTTGCAAAATGCTTAGAGATATGTGTCAATGTGTGAAAATATATTAGAAGAGTTTGTTTTGAATAAGTAGCCAAAAGGCTGTAATGCTAGTTGGTTAGCACTGACAGTTGAGCGGCAGTTGAGCAGGCTAGTTAGGTGCAACCACTGAATTACTAATGGTAATCACTTGTAAAGTAAGTAGGGATGTATATATATGTATATATATATTCCCTGGTATGAGTATTGTACTGTTATCAGGCTGTGTGGTTTATTTATGTTCTAAACACAGTGTTGGGAAGGTTAAACTGTGATTTAATGCATTCATTTAAAGTAGTTTCAATTCAAAGATAGTTATGCCAGTTTACAATAATTGTAACATACATGCCCATGAAATATGTCACTGTGTGTGAATAAATATGCATATAAAGTGCAGTGAATTGAAGGTACATGTTGCCTGAGGGAATTGTGACAAAATATGATGTTGATGGGATTATTCCTGTTTAAAGGAACGTTAATGTTGATGTTTATGTCTATGATGGAAAATGTCTACATAGATTATATATACAGTAAATTACTGAACTATAAATTGGGCTGTATTGACAATTAAATGAGCTGGTTTGTTCAATAAATAAGCTGAGAGAAACTGGAGCAACACAGACTGCGTCTCCCTGTGCTCATTTACTTGTTGTTTTTCCAGCATCATCTGCTGCTAACGGGTCCGGGATTCTGA
The DNA here is from genome assembly GCA_038048925.1 of Garcialebias charrua. Lineage (NCBI taxonomy): Eukaryota > Metazoa > Chordata > Actinopteri > Cyprinodontiformes > Rivulidae > Garcialebias > Garcialebias charrua. Next base: position 31,704 of record JBBPBX010026603.1, on the reverse strand, counting down.
CACCCGTTACACCTATATATGGCTTGTTATCACTTTCGACAAAACAAATTTTTAAATCCAGCTCATTTCACAATTACGTTCATTTATTAAGGAAAAGTTCAGCTCAGACACATATTTGCTATAATTTTTTATCAAACAAATAATTGTTTTTAAGTGTTAATCTTCTTAAAAGCCTTGCTGTGCGCTCCTGTGGCAGACATTTGCAGCAGAGCTAAACGTAGGTGCGACCTATACACCAGTGCGACCTATCTAGGGATTTTTCCAATCTATTGGTGATAATTTGATGGTGCGACCTATACACAGGTGCGACCTATACACCAGAAAATACGGTAATTTCTACTGGACTTCAAAGTGGTGTATTGTTGTTTAAGGAAATAATTTGTGTTTGTTTAAAATCAAATTAAGTGTGAATAAGGCGGAAATTAACAAGGGACATTGTTTAAATAGAATAAGTGGTTAAGCTAAAGGTTAAGTTCAACGCCAGAATAAGTCTATAACAACTTTGTCAAATAATAACTAATTTCTACTGGACTTCAAAGTGATTTAAGGAAACAATTGTGGTTTGCTTAAAATCAAACTTAAGTGTGAAATTTACAAAGTTCTTGAAGCCGAAGCACATCTGTACTAAGAGTGAAGCTCATTAGTTAAAGTATAAGGTAACAGTAATCACAAGGTAATACCGTATTTTCCGGTGTATAGGTCGCACCTTTTATTCCTGAAGCTGAAGCACATCTGCACTAAGAGTGAAGCTCATTAGTTAAGGTATAAGGTAACAGTAATCACAAGGTAATACCGTATTTTCCGGTGTATAGGTCGCACCTTTTTATGGTTTGAAAGAGTATTATAATTTGAACATAGCACATTGAGTGAAATCCATCCAGACTCACAAGATGACCGACAAGGATCATAAAGAGCTCCATGCTGTATCACATACTGAAGTAGAAGAAAATGTTAATGAGCAAATCCCAGACACACAGACTGTTCGTAGGAGTGAAAGGCTAAGAACATTAACAGAAGGAGGCAAAGAGCTTCAAGAGGAGAAACTCAGGAGCCTTCAAAACAGATACGCAGTCACCTTTGGAAAATGGAAATGCGAAGTAAAACTGATTAAAGCAACACTAAGTAGGAAAGCTTCTGACAGTGAATTAAAGGAGCTGATTAAAGACCTAAATACCACCTGCACAAACGTAAAAACGATCTACGAACAAATACGACAAATACAACCTCCTGATGCAGACACAAGACGTAAAGTTGATGTATGTACTTCACTTTCTACATACATTGTCAAGAGAGCTGAAAACCAGCTACGGGGAGACCTCGTAGAAAGCGAAGAAGATCCGTGGCCAGATGTAGGGTCATGCCTAGGATCTGAAAGCATCACGTCAAGGTCAAGATCACAAAGGTCTAAAGGTAGTTCCTTCCAATCATGCTCACAACTAAGCAAGAAACTGGAAGCAGAAGCAGAGGCAGCTGCATCCAAGGAAGTGTTGGCAGTAATGGAGGAGCAAGAAAGAGTAACAGCTGAACTACAAAGGCTAGAACGTCAGAAGCTCGAAAGACAGCTCCAAGAAAAGCAAGCTAAGCTCCAGCAGAATTTAGAAGAAAAACAAGCCGAGCTCGAAAGACAACGAGTAATCGACCAGCAAAATCTCGAAAGACAACGAGTAATCGACCAGCAAAATCTTGAAAGACAACGAGTAATTGACCAACAAAATCTTGAAGAAAAACAATTAATGGAAGAGCAACGCAGAAAAATTGTGCGCTTGGAAGAAGTTAAAAAACTGAATGCAGCAAAGGCTAGAGCAAAGGTTTATGATGAAGGTGAAAGTATTTCTGAAGGTCAGAATTTACTAAGCAGTATTAAAATAGACAACGAAATTCAAGCAATCCCTATCATAACACACGTTCCCTTTCAAGCTCCAAGTTTGACCCAAGCCCACAATGCTACGAGCCTTAGATATACACCACACATCCCTGTGATTGTAAACCAATCTCAACCAAATCCTAGAGACCAACCTAAGGTCACCACAAGCCAAACACTCAAAGCATCAAGCCCACCATTCATCCCACAAGTCACACAAGCTCCCTTTGGGCCTGTGTTACACATTTCTACAGTCTTAAACCAAGCTCAACCAGATCCTGGTGAACAATCTGAGGTCACCACAAACCAAACACTCCAAGCATCAAGCCCACCATTCATCCCTTCAGCCACACAAGTCTCCTCGGTTGCAATTCATCGCCCACCATTCATCCCACAAACCACAAGCCAAACACTCAAAGCATCAAGCCCACCATTCATCCCACAAGTCACACAAGCTCCCTTTGGGCCTGTGTTACACATTCCTACAGTCTTAAACCAAGCTCAACCAGATCCTGGTGAACAATCTGAGGTCACCACAAACCAAACACTCCAAGCATCAAGCCCACCATTCATCCCTTCAGCCACACAAGTCTCCTCGGTTGCAATTCAGCAACAGCTAAATTACGAGTTAGCTAGCATACTAGCAGAAGCAATAAATGCTAATCGCCTTCCAACTCCAGAACCTGCGTTATTTACTGGCGACCCTTTAAAGTTTAAAGACTGGCAGTTGTCATTTGAAATCCTGATAGAAAGAAAAAACATTCCAAAGAACGAGAAACTTTATTATCTCAAAAGGTACCTTGGTGGACCAGCAAAGAGAGCAGTTGAAGACCTTCTCTTAGTAGGCACAGATGACGCATATGACTCTGCTTGGAAGGTGCTAGAAAAGCGTTTCGGAAGTCCATTCACCATAGGAAAATGTTTTAGAGACAAACTTAACAATTGGCCAAAAATAAACGCCAAAGATGGAAATGAGTTGAGAGAGTTTGCTGACTTCCTTAAGACTTGTGAAGCTGCAATGTCACACGTAACAGCATTGGAGGTTCTCAATGACTGTATGGAAATTCAGAAACTTTTGCTAAAACTTCCAGAGTGGCTGACCACAAGATGGAGCCGGACAGCTATGGAAATAACAAGAAAGGCTGCTGATGAAAAGTACCCATCCTTTCACATGTTTGTTGATTTTATATCCACTGAAGCTGACATAGCCTGTGATCCCATAGCCTCAGTACAAGCTCTAAAAGGTTTGGAAATGAGTGAACCCAAACACTCAAGAAGCCAAGTCATTCAAGCAAGAACATTAGCAACAGACTCAAGCCACACACATACTATAACCTGTCTTTTCTGCAAAGGAAATGGTCACACACTTGATAAATGTTTCAAGTTCACGGAAAACCCTGTCCAAGACCGTATCAAGTTTGCACAAGCAGAAAGGCTGTGTTTTGGATGTTTAAAGAGAGGACATCATTCGAAGGAGTGTGATACCAGGAGCACATGCGAAAAATGTCAAAGAAAACATCCTACATGTTTACACGACGACAAGTTCGTTGAACGTAAAAGGGTAATATCTGCAACGAACGATAACACCCAAGACGAAGAAGCCAACACTAAAGAAGAAGCTGAGCCAGCGATCTCTAATAGAGTAACCCGATCAACTTCAGGTACATTAACGTCCTCTATAGTACCTGTCTGGGTTTCATCAAAAATTCACCCAAACAAAGAAGTTTTAGTATATGCCCTCCTCGACTCACAAAGTGATACATCCTTCATCTTGGACGAAGTAGCTCAAGATCTTGACACGGATAAAGGTAAAGTCAATCTGCGACTGTCAACTATGTCCGCCAAGTCAACAGTAATACCATGTGATAAGCTGGTAAACCTTCAAGTCAGAGGATATAAGCATGAAAAGAGAATCACATTGCCACCAGTCTACACAAGAGAGTTCATCCCTGTTAATAGATCACATATCCCAACGTCTGAAACCGCCTTAAAGTGGCCACATCTCGAAAGGTTGGCGGATAAGATACCTCCGATGCTCGAATGTAAGGTTGGTCTCCTTATTGGCTACAACTGTCAACAAGCCCTCTTACCACGAGAAGTTCTTGCAGGCAGTGAGAACCAACCTTATGCACAGTTAACCGACCTTGGCTGGAGCATAGTTGGTGGCTCATCTCAAGTTCAAAATCATAAAGACGTCATCAGCACAAGTCACAGAATCATTGTTCGCGAAGAAACCCCCGTGTCACAATCAGCAGTTGAACCCAAACAACATGTGCACTTTGTATGCAACACCCAAGTAAAGGAAGTCAGTTCAATTGATGTGATTAAGCCTTTAGAACCAGATTTACTTAAGCACGCAACAGACAACCACTCAGTCTCACAGGAAGACATGCTCAGGTCAAAGGTGACCAAAGGCATAGTGCGGGAAAAAAAGGGGCATTGCAAACTCCCATTACCACCCAAACCAGATTTTCAACTCAGTGAAGATCGTACACCAACAGCACAGTCAAAGGACGTGAATCCAGTTCTAGAGCGTTTAAAGAAGTTCTCTGATTGGTCGAGAGCTGTAAAGGCTATTGCTAGACTCAAGCGGTTCATCAAAGAGTTTAAGGGTGTTCAACAAAGAACAAACCAAGTAACAGATCTTGAAGAGAGAAGAGACACAGAAATGTTCATTATCAAGCTAGCGCAAAGAAAGGCTTTTATTAAAGAAATACAGAAAATTAGATCTCAGAAAGAAATGTATCTGAGCAAGCATAACAAACTAAAGCAGCTAAATGCTTTCTTGGATAAGTCCAATGTTCTCAGGGTGGGAGGAAGGTCGTCTCTATCAGCCTTACATCATATCAAGCACCCCGCAATTCTCCCCAAGAAATCTCATGTGTCAGCCCTCCTCATCAAACACTACCATGAACGTGTACATCACCAAGGAAGAGGCGTGACTATGAATGAACTGCGTGTAAATGGCATATGGATTCTAGGATGTAGAACTATGGTCTCTTCGCACATCTACGACTGTAGCGAGTGTAGAGAATACAGAAAGGCCACAAACCTCCAAAGGCGACAGAAATGGCAGAAAGTTTCATGGAACCCGCAAGCGAACGACACTGTGATCCTACAAGATAACACCCCAAGATGTAAACGGAAACTAGCTTTAGTAGAAGAGACTTTAGGAGGTCATTATGGCAAGGTTCAAAAGGTGAAATCAAAGACTAGAAAGGCCTATTCACAAGGTAGTGACCTTACTTGAGACAGACACACACAGTAAAATAGACTAAGACCGACACTCATTAAAATCACATTGATAGCCAATTGGTGATTTAGGTGGGAGTGTAAGTGTCGCCGAAAAAGATTTATGCATTAGAAGGGGAATTAATATTTGTTTTTTAGTAGTTAGAATATTTTGGGTTTAATTTGTTTTGCTTATACCTTGAGAATGTGATACTTTGTACAAGATGCGTTTACTTCGTAAGTCAGGGACTACCTGTATTTTGTTAGTACTGTTATCGCGAGATTTTGTGTGAACGGAAGAGAGAGGCGAGATCACGGTACTCGACACACCCCCACATGCGCACACACACCTAGAGAACGGGAGGCGCACAGCCAGCAGCCTAAGACTGTTCACTAACTTAAAAGGTATTTATAACTGTTGTAATACATCGTACATCCGTCAGTCATGATGTTCTAATATTTTATATGTTTATTTAGAATGCAAAAGACGAGAAACGCCCGTTTAGAACTTCTTTGACTTCTTAATGACGGACGGCCACGAGGTATTTCCTTTGTTAGAGCATGTCTACTCATTTCTCAGTACTGTACCCAAAGCATTGTGTTTTATTTCTGTACTTTCTGTCTTATTTCTGTAGTTTTTCACGGCATTAATAAACGCGCCCGTATGAACAAAGAAGCCGTGCTCTGTCGTCATTGAGAACGCCACACCGATCCTGATAGAACCCAGAGACCACAAAGAACCCAGCAGGATGATTCATCATTTGGATTTCCTGTCCTGTGAGGCAGCAAAGACCACTCGGCATGAGGAGGAGGAGAGGAAGATCTGTACCAGGGTACCCGTCTGGCGTATAAACCGGGTTCTTTTCTATCACCACCTCGCCTTTTTTCTCCTCCTCACAGAGTGGCAACGCTTCACGACCCACCCCCTTCCCAACCACCTGCTGCTTTTCCGGGGCTGTTTTTTAATGGAGGGGGGCAACTCGCCGCTCAGACTCGCCGCAGGAGGGATGGGTGGCAAAACCGAGCCGGCTCCACCAAACTCCAGCGCGCGACTCCTCAGACGCAGCCAAGTCCTCGCCCGTGTGTTTCCCTTCGTGGGGGGGAGGACGTCGCACCTGTCACTGGGGAGAGGACGTCCCTGCGCACCTGTCGTCAGGGGCAAGGAACCCTGCAGCCCCAGCGATCCCAGGGAGAGACTGATCGCTGTGGAGGACATCGTCTCCAGGTACACTGGGGCTGACAGGGATGACGACTCGCCGGAGACGTGGGAGCAGTTCCAGCAGACGTGGATGGAGAGGCGCATGCTGCGCTCGCTTCTGCTGGCTCCTGCTCGGCCTGGTTCTCCTCCCAGCTCACCTCCAGCTGATCTCTCTCCCTCACCATCAGCTGGACCCGGTCCGAGTCTCACACCAGCTGCTCCTGCCTGGCTGTCCACGCCAGCAGCACCAGCACTGGACTCGCTGGCTCACACACCAGCACCAAGGCTGGTTCTTGCACCAGCCAAACCAAGGTTGGTTCCCGTGCCAGCACACAGGCGGGTTCCTGCACCTGCTACGCTGGGTCTTGCACCGGCCGCTGACCCACCAGGTCCATCAGAAGTAATTTCTCTGTTTCTCTCCACAGACACTGCTCCCGAGGTGGTCCTGGGTCCCGAGGTCCTCGCTCCTCCAGAGGTCTTTGCTCCACTGGAGGTCTTCACCCCAGAGGTCCTTGCTCCTCTGTAGGTCCTCGCTTCGCCAGGGGTCTTTACTCTCCAGGTCTTCGCTCCATCGGAGGTCCTTGCTCCATCAGAGGTCTTCGCTCTACTGGAGGTCTTCGCTCCACTGGAGGTCCTCACTTCACCAAAGGTCTTCGCTCCAGAGGTCCTCGCTCCACTGGAGGTCCTCACTTCACCGAAGGTCTTCACTCTCGAGGTCCTCGCTTTGCAGAAGGTCTTCGCTACAGGGGTCCTCGCTCCACCGGAAGTCTTGGCTCCAGAGGTCCTCGCTCCACCGGAGGTCTTGGCTCCAGAGGTCCTCGCTCCACCGGAGGTCTTCGCTCCAGAGGTCCTCGCTCCACGCTTCACCGGAGGTCTTGGCTCCAGAGGTCCTCGCTCCACCTGAGGTCTTCGCTCCAGAGGTCCTCGCTCCACCGGAGGTCTTTGCTTCACCGGAGGTCTTCACCCATCCGGAGGACCACGCTTTGCCGAGGGTCTTCGCTCCACATGAGGTCTTTGCTTCTGGGGTCTTCGCACCTCATCTAGAGGTCTTTGCGCCTTGTCTAGAGGCCTTCGCTCACAAGGCCCTCGCTCCTCGTCCAGAGGTCTTCGCTCACGAGGACCTCATTCATCGAGCTACAGCTGTCTCTGTGGTCTCATCACCTGCAGCTGTAGCTTCTCCACTGGCTTTAAAGGGACGGTCTCATGGCCACCCACCGGAACCCTGGTCCAAGGGTGGATGGCATCCTGGCCGCCCACCAGACCTCAAGCCTGTCGACAGCCAGTCGCCAGGTCACCCCCCGGATCTTCAGCCCTGCCGTGGATGGTCTCCTGACCACCGACCTTGTCTCGGGGGGTCTTAGGGTTTCTGTGTTTCCCTTTTGTGTCCAGTTTATGTTACCCTGCTCTTGTCTTTTTCTTCCCACCCTCCCTCCCAAGTGAATGGTGCTCTCCTTGAGATTTCAGGGACCATCCCTTGAAGGGGGAGGGGGGTCCTGTAGGGTTTCTGGGGTCTGGTCCTGCATGTTGTGTTTTTCCCTCATGTTTACCAGCCCTTCCTCCTCCTGTGATCCAGCATGGTCGCACCTGTGTTTAATTCTAATCACTGCAGGTCTCTGTCACAGCCATAATATGTACATTAGACTCCGACAGAATAGAACATCCGAAATTCACTAACTTTATGTTTTAAACGACAGATGTCCAGGTGAGAGAATTTTAATCCTTTTACGGGTCTTTTGAACAGCATTCTATTAGAGGAGTGAGCAAATACCTCAAAATGAATTTACACAATTTTAAACCATCATTCAGTGAATTCATTATTCAGTGAAGAAAAACAACTTAGGTGGTCATTCCGTATGTTGCTGTAGTTTCAGAGAAATTGAGATGTTTATTTTCTGAAAATAACGTCCCAGTGGCTTTTAAACCCCAAAATACATTACGGCAAAGACTGGTTCATCCCAAAGATCCAGTCCCTTGGCACAAACAGAGTAATATTGTGTATGCTGTTCAGTGTCAGGAGGGTGATCATTCTTATATCGGGGAAACTAAACAGCCACTGGCCAAAAGGATGGACCAGCACAAAAGATCAACATCATCAGTCCAGGACTCTGCGGTCTACACTCATCTCCAGACCAGCGGTCACTCTTTCAGAGATGAAGATGTTCACATCCCTGATAGGAACTGTCATGAACGGCTGCTTCTGTGAAGAACGGGCGGTGGACTCACGAGGTAGCTTGGCGAACTCAGCTTTATTGAACTGCTAATAGCACGACATGTTAACGTCTCGTGTCACGCTCCGTTCACAACTAAACACACACACTGCGCATGCTCAGTCTATAGCTACGGCAACCCAACTGGGACATATCACCACATCTCCCCCTTTTAACAGGAAACACACATGTTTCTAAACCCCCCTGTATATAACATCCGAACACTAGGACGTTGGGGTCGACTGCCCTCGGTCCACAGCAACGTAGGGATTATTCTGCCCTCGATAGTTGCTGTTCCTATTAATTTGGTGAACAACTCAACATGTTCCCAGTTACTATTTACCCACACCTCAGAACTCTATGTTTCACTCACACTTATCTACAAACTACACAGGTCTATGTTTCACACTTATACATACAAACTACACAGGTCAACTTCACATTATCCTTTTTTTTTTTTTGTCATTATAGTGTCTCGGTACCTCAGAGGGATTCTGATTACCCTTCCCCTGGAAGTCACCTGTGAACCTTCTGGAGTTGAGCGCTCCACCTCTGGACCCATGTGTCTCTGATCAGGAGTTCTGGTCGCAGAATCAGCACCGTCTTCAGGTGGAAAGCTACTGTTCAGTGTCACTGGAGAATCAGGTGGTTGTAGCTGATCTGGTTGATCTGTGGGAAGTGGGACAGCTTGCAGATGTCTCCGGTTCCGTCTTAATACAGCTCCATTCTCCGTTTCCACCATATACGACCTTGGCTCATGGCATTTGCCGATGACCTTTGCTGGGGTTTTCCAACTCTTTTCACCATCCAGTTTTATCCTGACGTCCTGTCCCGGTTGTAGTGCAGGAAGTGGTTGTGCAGAATGATGGCGATCATGGAAGAACCTGTAGGTTTCCTTTGTCTGTCTGTCCTTTTGTTGAATCTCATGTCTGTCCACTGGAGCAGCTTTCAACTTGCTCTCCAGCATTGGAAGTGTGGTTCTGATTTCTCTTCCCGTCATCAGTAGTGCAGGGCTCACACCTGTAGCAGCACTAGGTGTTGCTCTGTAGCACATCAGGGCCAGATGGGGGTCAGGCTGCTTCAAAATGTTCTTTGCAGTCTGAACCGCTCGTTCGGCAGCACCGTTCGCCTGAGGGTAGTGGGGGCTGGAAGTTGCGTGCACAAATCCATACTCTCTGGAAAAGTCCTGGAAGTCACTGGATGTAAATTGAGTTGCATTATCACTCACCAGTTCCAGTGGAATTCCCCACCTCACGAACATGCTCTTGAGTCGACTTATGACTTCACGACTCGATGTGGAAGACAAACGAACTATTTCAATGTCTCTGGAATAATAGTCCGTTACAATGAGATAATTCTTACTCTCATGCTCGCACAGATCTGCTGCTATGCGCTGCCAGGGCCCCCCTGGTAGAGTAGAAGTCAGGAGAGGTTCGTGCCTCTGTGTTGGTTTGTGTTCAATGCAGAATTTACATGTTGACACAATCTGTTTAATCTCAGCACTGATGCCCGGCCACCACACTGCCATCCTGGCGCGTGCTCGGCACCGTGTTAGTCCTTGATGTCCTTTGTGTATCTCTGACAGCACCTCAGCTCTCTGCGCAGAAGGAATGACCAGCCGGTCCTCGAATAACACCAAACCATCAGCTTCTGAGAGATGTGCTCGTGCTGAATGGTAACGATGAAGAGATGAGTTCATCGCTGTTCTTGGCGGCCATCCGTTCCTGATGAACTTTATAATCTGCTGCAGTTCGTGATCGTGCTGAGTTGCCTCACGGATCCTTGAGAGTCTTTGAGATGAGACTGGTGCATTCACCATAACTGATTCAACATGTACCTGTGATCTGTACTCTTATCACTCACATGTCTCTGTGGCCTCCTGGATAGGGTGTCGGCTACTACCAACTGTTGTCCTGGAACGTGCTGCTTCCACATTCGTCGGGTCTGGTTTTATTCCTTCACCGCTTTTCAGTTCTGCCTCAACCTTAGAAAGGAGAGGAAATGGGATGCGTCGTGGCGTTGTCGGGCTGTAGGGCTCTGCATCTGCTCTCAGTTCTATTTTTACCGGGTCGCATTTTAGCAGGCCTATTTCTCCAAAAACATCCTCTAAGAGGTCTGTATTAATATTATTAATTCTCCTGACTAAACCCATCTTCCTAGCTACACTACCTCCCAACAGGTTATGAGCATAGGGTCCCTTTATGACTGTGACCCAGAATCTGTATTTCTGTCCTTTAAACTGACTTGTGGCCATAAACCTGCCCACACAGTGGACTTCACCTCCAGGGCTGGTGACCAGTGGCATTTTAGCTTCTGTGACTAATCTTGGGCTATTTAGCAGTCTATTAAATGTAGTCAGCGACATCACTGTTATGTCTGCACCTGTGTCGATTTTAAATCTGACCGTACAGCCATTTATAGGTAATTCTACAAGCCACTCACTTTCTGAATCTGGCTGTTCTATTATAGCTGGCTTAACATTAGTTACTGCTCCAAGAAAAATCATGTCGTCACTCTCTACTGAATTGTTAGAAACTACTGTCACCTCTTTCAGCATTTTTGATTTGCAGACTATTTCAAAATGTCCCAATTTATTGCATTTATGGCACCTCTTGTTCTTTGCTGGGCATGGCTGCGTTTTTCCATGTTGTCTATTGCAGCGTGAACATGTGAAGGGGTCTTTGGGCTCACTGGGCTCCGGTTTTCGCCGCCATCTTGCGTCGTTGTCGCTCTTTGAAGTTTTAAAATGGCGTCCCCCTTGACTCATTGCGTCGACCATGTGCTCGACACGCAAGCTAGCACTCTGCTGCTTTATTTGTTCACTTTGCCTTGCTATCTGAATAGCTCGTTCCAGCGTGAGGTCTGCCTCCAACTGCAATTTTTCAGAAATACTGTGGTCCAGTATTCCAATCACAATTCTGTCTCGAATCTGTTCGTCTTTTGTGCCTCCAAACTCACAGTTTTGTGCTAGTTCATATAAGCTTCTGACGAATGCTTCAACAGGCTCTCCGGCTTTTTGCACTCTTTTATGAAAGCAAGCTCTGTCGTGAATAATCTTCTTGGCACAAAATGGTCGCTGAATTTCGCCATTACCGTCGTGTAATCTAACTCAGGATGTGTCAGTGTCTCCTCGATTTCTTCATATTTTTGCCGATGACACCACATTTTTCTGTTCGGGTAATGACATAAAACAGATTTTGGATATGATGAAAACAGAATTTATAAAAATACAAACTTGGTTTAAATTAAACAAATTATCTTTGAATTTAGATAAAACTAATTACATGATATTCAGTAACAAAAAGAGAATTGTTGATGACGATCCATTTGAAATTGAAGATGTTGTGATCTGTAAAGTGAGTGAAGTGAAGTTTCTGGGTGTTATCATTGATGACAAACTGACGTGGAAACATCATGTAAATTCCATTAAAAAATAGCTAGATCAATTGCAGTACTGTATAAAGTCAGGGATTTTTTAATTGATAAAGCTTTACATATGTTGTATAACACAATCATTGCTCCACATTTAATCTATTGTATTGAGGTTTGGGGAAAAGCGTGCAAAACTATTACAAAGCCTGTTTTTATTTTACAAAAGAGAGCTGTAAGAGTAATCACCAGAAAACATTTCAGTCACCCATCAAACACTTTGTTTCTTCAGCTAAACTTATTGAAATTCCAGGAATTGGTAGAATATAGTATTTTATCAGTTATGTATAGGGCTCATAATAACACATTACCTTTAAATATCCAAAGAAACTTTATAAAAAGACAAAGTTATTACAATCTCAAAGGGACAGAGATATTCATCAAACCACAATTCAGAACCAGCTTAAAGGGACGGTCTACCTCAATTCAGGGAGTTCGATTGTGGAATGCTCTGGAGAGTGATGTTAAAAATGAAAAATCAATGCATACATTTAAGAAAAAGGTCAAAAAGGATTTGCTCAAAAACTATATATGATGTAACCTTGCGTGTTTGTGTATTACACCTATGTTGTACTTATGATGTAGCTTAGTGCGTTTGTGTATTACAGTTAGAAAAATTAAGTAGAGTTAGTCATTTTGTGAAGCAGTTTGTGTATTACAGTTAGAAAAATTAAGTAGAATTATTCATTTTTGTGATGTATTTTGTGTATTACAGTTAGGAATATTAAGTAGAATTATTCATTTTGTGAACATCTTGATGTTGTGCCATCTTTTAGTTTGTGTATTACAGTTAGAAAAATTAAGTAGAATTATTCATTTTATGATCTAGTTTGTGTATTACAGTTAGGAAAATTAAGTAGAAAATAAAATAATAAAAAAATAGGAAAATTAAGTAGAAATTTTTTTTTTAAGTGTGATGTAGTTTGTGTATTAGTTAGAAAAATTGTGTATTAGTTAGAAAAATTAAGTAGAATTATTCATTTTGTGATGTAGTTTGTGTATCACAGTTAGAAAAATTAAGTAGAATTATGGGTGATGTAGTTTGTGTATTACAGTTAGAAAAATTAAGTAGAATTATTCATTTTGTGATCTAGTTTATGTATTACAGTTAGAAAAATAAGTAGAATTATTCATTCTGTGATGTTGCTTGAAGGTTATCATTGGTTGAACAAACTGTGAAATAGGGGCAGATATGTTTGTTTGTTTGTTTATGTTTATTAAATTTGTTCATTTTTTTACAAAAGAAACAATACAAGGCAATCTCATAATGATAGTGTACAAGATGTAAAAAAATGAAAGGTGGCAGAAAGAAGAATAAATCTTATTATATCTGCCCCTTATCTCCAACAATCAGATTAAACAACAGTAGTCAAACCATGTAAACAATAATAATTTTCAACCAACTTTTTCCAACAGTCAGGTTAAACAATAATATTCTTCAACCAACAGTACAAAATTATTAACTCTTTTTTAATTTTCTAACTAACAGTACAAAATGACTAACTCTTTCTAATTTTCTAACTAATACAATACACATCACGTTATTTCACATATATTTTTTTAACACATTTGTTTTGATCATTTTTTTAAATGTAAACATTGACTTGGCATTTTTAACTACATTCTCCAAGCCATTCCATAATCTAATTCCCTGGATTGAGGTAGAACGTCCCTTCAAACTGGTTCTGAATTGTGGTTATAATAAGATTTCATCTTCTTTCTGCTCCCTTCATTTTATCCTACTTGTATTCTTGTATCTGATGAAACTGTCTTGTATTGTTCTTTTAAAATGAATGAATAAACATCAATCAATCAATCAATCAATCAATATTCATCAACCGCCACATTTACCTTCTCGTACGCAAACGAGTCGTAAATAGCCTCTGCCTCTCTTCCCAGGGCATAAAGAAGCGTGTTGACTTGTACCTCTCCGCTCTCTCTGTCCAGCTTTGACGCTATTCTGTAGCGATCAAAGCGACGCCGCCACATCGGCCATTCTGATGGGCGCGAGAAGTCGAAAGGTTCCGGTGGACCGAACTTTTCCATTTAACTCAGTAACTCACTCAGTAAGGCGTCCTGTCGGCCACTTCTGACACCATGTCATGAACGGCTGCTTCTGTGAAGAACGGGCGGTGGACTCACGAGGTAGCTTGGCGAACTCAGCTTTATTGAACTGCTAATAGCACGACATGTTAACGTCTCGTGTCACGCTCCGTTCACAACTAAACACACACACTGCGCATGCTCAGTCTATACGGCAACCCAACTGGGACATATCACCACAGGAACAATGGTTTGAGAGAGGAGTAAAGGAGGCCATCTTTGTGAAAAGAAACCGTCCATCATTAAACAGGGGTGGAGGCCTCCGTGTTCAACTGTCCAACTCTTACATGCTGTTATTGCGAGTATCACTCAGCCCTCTGTGAATAGCAAACAAGCATCAGGTGCTAACAATCCATCATTAGGTTGATGGTCCTCCTTGATCATGTGAGCAGCTGGTTTCGGCTATCATCAGCCAACTGGTTGATCCACTGTGAGAGGGTGCTATTTATAAGACTGAGCTGAATACAGCACCTCAGACAGTGTATAAACTCAAATACATGTATGGAATATATTAACCAATACTGTATTATGGTTATGTAAAAATATATACAGATGCTTCAAAGGATACATTAGATCGAGTCGGGGTAGCATTCATCGTACCAGAGTTTGGAGTGAAAGTAGGGAAAAGAATCAATGATAAATTGTCAGTATACACTGGAGAAATGATTGCAATATTACTAGCTGTTCAATGGATTGAGGATAATAAACCACTCAGTTCAATAATTTGTTCGGATTCCAGTTCTTCATTAATCAGCTTAAAAAATAATAGTTCAGAAAGTAGGCCAGATATATTAGTTGAAATACAACTTACACTTTACAGGATAAAAATGATGGGACTGGTTGTGATTTTTTTATGGATACCAGCACATATCGGAATAACTGGAAATGAAAAAGCCGACAAAATAGCAAAATATGCTACCAAAGACAATGTGGTCGGAATGGAAATAAACTTCAGTAAATCAGAATTAAAATCCATTATAAAACTTAAAATGAGAGACAAATGGCAAAAACAGTGGGAGGAAGAAAGAAAAGGTCGATGGTTTTATAGTATTCAAAGGAAAACGGGAGAAATGAGGAGCGCTGGAAGAAACAGGGAGGAAACTGTTACGTCTTAGATTTCGACATACTGGATTGAATAAATCGTTATTCATTATAGGGAAACATAATACAGGAAAATGTGAGTACTGTGGTGAGGTTGAGGACATAGAACATGTGTTAATGCATTGCCAACAATACAGGATTGAAAGAGATCAACTGACTAACAGACTCACGCAATGAAAATAAGATTAGATTTTAGTGACTTATTGAAGAACAATTCAAAATCTGAGAGTACCCAAGCCTTGATACATTACTTGAAACAAACTCGATTATTTGAAAGAATATACAGTAGTTTTTTTTGTTTAGAGCGTTGATCCAGTCCATACTCCACACCAGTAGGTGGCGGTAATGCACCTTTCAGTTGTTTGCCAACCGCCAAAAAAGAAACCACGTAGAAGAAGAAGAAGAAGCACCTCAGACTGAGGAAGTCTTTCAGACGAAAGACGAAACGTTTCTACAATTTTTTTATTTTGTTTTATGAATGTCCAGAGGACCAGACTTAACTTTTTTAGACTGCAGTGACAAATGTGAATAATGTGGAGTTGATGAGACAATACACCAACATGTACAAACTGTCAAAATTATGAGGAAGAAAGACAACAGTCGATTCAAAATTTAGAAATAACACGAAAAGTAAAATTGATCAGATATATCGTGATTAGCACAGTTTTATAATAGAATCTTTTTAAATTTTTTTTATTATTATTTCACTACAGATACAGTTATAAGAATGTGAACAAAAAGAACAAGGGACAAGATAACAAGAACAAGGAACACAGAAAAATAAACAAAATTAACTATGCCAGGGGGGTGCCAGGTTTCTACAAAAATAAAATTATACATTAAAGTGCGACTAAACCCAAAATTAACTTTTTTTAGCTGATAAACTCCCTAGAATGTGTTTAAAATGTTATCTAGCACTATGGCTGTGTTTATTCTCACATAATTGTGCATATCTGTGTAAATTGGCAATATTTGGCAATATTTGGTCTAAAAATGTGTTTACGGTAGTTCTATGGGTTGAACTGGTGGATTACACCTTAATTTTCTTATTTGTGCAAACGCTCATGTGTGACATGTCTGCTCATGTGTGATGTCACACAGGTGGTTCAAGCAGAGCCAATCCCCTGCAGAGATGAGAAGTGCATACCTTATATGGAAGTGCTGCATTTCACTCCTGACAAGCGGTTTTATTTTTATTTTCATTTTCATTGTTTTAGGCCTTTGGTTTTGGATGGAATGGGTGGAATAGATAAATACATCTACATGTTTATTCTTTGTTGTTGCTTGGTGTATGTTGTTGGCTAGAGGTTTAATTTGTTTTAGGTTGTTGCAGGTGGAGGCGTGAACAAAAGCACAACTCTACCTCCACCCTTCCTTGTCTCTCGACACGCCCATTTTCAGGGAGATTTTGGAAGGAGGAGTTACCGTCTCAACCTGGGTTTAGTCTCACTTTAAATATATTCAAGGAGCTACAGCATTCAAACGTGTTTATAGCTTTCTTGTTGTCCATCCATCCATCCATTTTCGTCCGCTTATCCGGGGTCAGGTCGCGGGGGTATTAGCCTAAGTAGGGAGGCCCAGACTTCCCTCTCCCCCGCCACTTGGAGCAGCTCCTCTGGGGGAATCCCAAGGCGTTCCCAGGCCAGCTGAGAAACATAGTCCCTCCAGCGTGTCCTGGGTCTTCCTCTGGGTCTCCTCCCGGTGGGACATGCCCGGAACACCTCACCAGGGAGGCGTCCAGGAGGCATCCTATGCCCGAGCCACCTCAACTGGCTCCTCTCGGCTCTACTCCGAGTCCCTCCCGGATGACTGAGCTTCTCACCCTATCTCTAAGGCTTTCTTGTTGTTACTCTTAGAAATGGTGCATAAATATAATTCTATTTCTTTAATTAAACCTGGAAAAAAAGGCGAAGATGATGAAAATTTACATTTGTGAATATGGTATTTGTCAAATATTATAATTAAATTAATTGCCAGTTTTTTTTAACATTAATATTCTTTTCGTGAAAGCCAAAAATAATGTGTTCATATCTTAATGAAAATTTTGAATCAATATTACAAATGATAAAATTATTACAATGCTTCCAAAATGTCTTTATGACATAACAATTCCAGAATAAATGACTGATTGTTTCGGAGTGCTCTTTGCAAAATTTACAGTTGGGGTCAATTGTTTTAATATATTTCTTCATGAATTGATTAGTAGGATATATTCTGTGTAACAGTTTAAAGGAGACATCTTTCATTTTGTTGTTTATCATCAGTTTCTGATGAAATGTCCACACATTTTTCCATTGTGAATCAGGGACAAAGTTTCTCCAGTAGAAGACAGATGAGGGGATAGAAATAATATCCTGCTGGAACAGGGCACGGATAATTCTGTTGTTCCTACATGTTGAAGAAAAACAAGCTTTACCAACAGTGGTGTCAGTTACATTCAACAAGGATTTCTGTTCATCAAAAACATTGTTTCTAAAGAGTTCACAAATTTCATTAGTAACAGCATCAAACACAATATCATACTCTTTAGAAGTGACAGCAAGGTTAAACTTCATGTTGAATTCATTATAACTGAGTAAACATCCATTTTTCTTAAACAGTTGACCCACTAGAAGGATGTTTTGGTTGAACCATTGTGGATAAAAAAGTGATTTGTTATTGTAAAGGATAAATTTGTTATTCCAAATAAAAAAATTATGAGGGGAAAAATTATGTTTATAAATAAGTGCCCATGAAAGAAGTGTTTGTTTGTGAAATGCAGAAAGTTTTACTGGTACTTTATCTATATTGTAATTACAGAGGAGGAGAAAATCGAGCCCTCCTAAATTTGAGAAGATGTGATGTGGGAAAATATTCCACATGGAAGACGGATTTTTTAAATATGATTTTATCCAATTTACTTTGAAGGTATTGTTTAGAGTTGTGAAATCGAGAAAATTTAAGCCTCCTTTCTCGTATGAGCTCATTACCACAGATTTCCTTAAGTAATGAATACGATTTTTCCATAGGAAATTAAACAGCATTTGGTCAATAGTCTTTAATGTTTGATTGTCTAAGTCTAGGGAAAGTGCAGAATAAGTAAGTCGTGATATTCCTTCAGCTTTAGATAATAAAACACGTCCTCTAAAACTTAGGTCTCTTTGAAGCCATAGATTAAAACGTTTTTTGGTTTGGTCAATTAATGGAGCAAAGTTTAAAGAGCATCTTTCTGAGTTGTTTTTGGAGATAATTATGCCTAAATATGTTACACTTTCTTTGACAGGGATATTAGATATAAATTTTGAAGTACAGTCTTTAACTGGTAAAAGTTCACATTTTTTAAAGTTCAAGTGAAGTCCTGAAACATTAGAGAAGGTTTGGATTAAATTTAAAGCTGGTGAAATTTGACTGCTGTCTTTTAAAAAAAGAGTAGTATCATCAGCTAACATACTAATTTGAATTTCTTTACCAAAAACAGAAATACCTTTTAGTTGATTTATAGAAATAAAGTCAGCAAGAATTTGGGTGGCTAAAAGGAAGAGATAAGGGGAAATTGGGCAACCCTGCCTAATTCCTCGATTTAAGTTAAATCTAGGGGAGGTACCATTTTTTAATTTGACAGAACAGTTAGCATTTTTATATAATGTTTTAATTGAACTACAAAAGAAGGGCCCGAATCCAAATTTATGAAGACAGCTGAAGATAAAATTGTGATTAATAGAGTCAAACGCTTTGTAAAAGTCTAAGAAGAGTATGAAGCTATTATCAGTAATTAATTCTGAGTAGTCAAGGATATCAAGAACAAGTCGTATATTATTGGAAATGTGCCTATTTTGCATAAATCCAGATTGTGCCTCTCCAATAATTGTATTTAGTACAGATTTAATTCTTTCCGCAAAAATTGATGCCAGGATTTTGTAGTCGTTGTTCAAAAGACATATAGGGCGCCAATTATCAATAAGTAATTTATCTTTTTTGGGCTTAGGTATAAGGGTAATGATCCCTTGATTTAAAGTAGCGGGGAGAGTTCTTTTTTCAATGCTCTCTAAAAATACTTTAGTAAGAAAAGGAGCAAGTTGATCACTAAATTGCTTATAGAATTCCCCTGTTAGCCCATCTGACCCAGGAGATTTGTTATTTTTTAGACGATTTATAGATGAAAGAGTTTCATTAACTGTAAGAGGAGAATCACACATCTCACGTTCAGAGTCAAGGATGTTCTGCGTGTTGACTGATTTTAAGAATGGCTCAGGGTTTTTGTCAGAGTGACTAAGAGCATAAAGTTTACTGTAAAAAGAGCTGATATAGTTTGCAATAATTTTTGGATCAGAGGATACTTGGCCTTCTATATTTAATTCATGGAGCGTATTGGATTTGGCACGATGTTTTTCTAGTTGAAAGAAATAGGAGGAGTTACTTTCTCCTTCTTCCAACCATTTTAATCTTGATCTTACAAAGGCTCCTTCTGCCCTATTTTTATAAATTTCGTCCAGCTTATTCTGTAAAATAGCTAAATTTAATTTATCATTGTCTGAGAGGTCTAGAGGACTCTTTTTGGAGAGCGTCATAATTTCACCAATGATTTTATTTTCTTCAGCTTTCTTGGTCTTTTTAAAGTCAGAGCCAAATTGCCTTAGAAATTTTGTAGTCTCAAATTTAAATAACTCCCAGTTGACACCAAATTTATTTTCAGAGTTGGCTTTATCAAAAAAATAAGAGATTGTTTGGGAGATTTTTTGCTGTACTGGGTGCATTTTAAGTAATGAATTGTTTAAAATCCAGTAAGCTTTCCTATTCTGTGTTTGGCTTTCAGTAAAATGTAATGAAATAAATATTGCTTTGTGGTCAGTGAGAGGAGTCGGAAGAATGTTAACAGTAAAGTTATTATTTGGTAGGTGATCAGACACTAACCAATAATCAATACGAGATTGTTTAGATCCATCATTATTACTCCAGGTGTAAATAGTGTCTAAAGGAAATTTTTCTCTCCAGATGTCCTTTAAACTGTATCTCTGCATAAAAGATTTTAGAGGAGTGTTAGAATCTTGAGCTCGAGGAGGCCATTTGTCCAATTGATTGTTTAGTATCATATTGAAATCCCCTCCCATGAGGATAATTGCATTAGGAAATTTGTTTAGACCATCGGCTAGATTTTGTTCTATCAGAGAGAGAAGTTGTAAGTTTTCATTTTTTGAGTTATAACCATAAATATTTATGGTAATTATGATTTTATTATAGTATGACAATATTGTAAATACAAAATGTCCCTGAGAATCAGATTTATTCAAAAGAATGTCACCTTCAAATTTGTTTTTGAGTGTAAGAGTGCCAGCTGAATGCTGGCTACCATGTGATGAATATAGGGTGTTGCCCCACTGGTTTTTCCAAAAATTTATGTCATCACTAGTAGAGTGTGACTCTTGAAAGAAAAAAAGATCTGTATTTTGTTGTTTGGCAAAAAGAAATAAAGCTTTCCGTTTTGTGGAATTTTTTAACCCCCTGGCATTCAAAGAACATATAGATAACGACAGTGTTATAAAAAGAGATGTAAGTTTTAGTGAATGTGCTGTGTTGCTTTCAGCCTGTGCGCTGATTTACAGAAAAGTTGGAAGAATAAACCATAAATGTTATTTTTGTTAACGCTACTTAATAAGATTAAGATCTTGATGGTTTCTTTTCTCACGTCTTCTTTTGAGACAGTTTCTGGAACACCGTAAAGTTTCAGATTCCCACGTCTGGAGTACCGCTCTGAATCAGTTAGTCTTTTTTCCAGCTGAAGAAGGGTAGCCTCATCTTTTTTAATTTTGTTCTCAATGCTGCCAACCCTTTTTTTCACGTCTTTAATTTCTTCAAAGGCAAAGTCAATTGATTTCTTGAGCCCCTCAATTTTTACTGAGTTGTCACCCACCATCTTTTCTACAGTGTCGAAGCGCGTGTTGATTAGCTTGGAGAGGGTTTTGATAATATCAGGGTTATTCACGCTCATCTCCTCACCTTGTTCAATGAGTGCTTTTTTGTGAGCTGGTTCTTTAGAAGGTGTCCCCTCTGGTGAGATAGGCAGCAGTGGAAAGTCTTCTTCATCCGGAGGTAGGGGATTCGCCATTTTGATATAGTCGTGTCCCGCGTTAGCTACATTCTTGCTGGAAGCTGGTGCTTTGTTCTCTTTGGAAGATCTTTTCCTATCTTTTGAAAACATTGTTGCGCTATCAAAAGGGTTTTTCTTCCCTGTTCAGACGAATAGCGCAAAGAAAGTAACGTTTTAAGCGTTAGAATGAAGGTTTTCCAGTTGCATTAATAGCAATTGGCGCCACAGGTTGAAAAGGAGCGTCCGCTCAAGCCGCCATCTGGTCGCCTCTAGCACAGTTTTTTTTTTTTTTTCTTATTAATTTACTACAGATACATTTACAATCATAAGAATGTGAACAAAAAGAACAAGGGACAAGATTACAAGAACAAGGAACACAGAGAAAAAAAATAACTATGCCAGGGGGGTGCCAGATTTCTACAATGAGTGCATAAAAAATAAAATTATACATTAAATATACTCAAGGAGCTACAACATTCAAACGTGTTTATAGCTTTCTTGTTGTTACTCTTAGAAATGGTGCATAAATATAATTCTATTTCTTTAATTAAGCCTGGAAAAAAAGGCGAAGATGATGAAAATTTACATTTGTGAATATGGTATTTGCCAAATATTATAATTAAATTAATTGCCAGTTTTTTTTTAACATTAATATTCTTTTCGTGAAAGCCAAAAATAATGTGTTCATATCTTAACGAAAATTTTGAATCAATATTACTGATGATAAAATTATTACAATGCTTCCAAAATGTCTTAATGATACAACAATTCCAGAATAAATGACTGATTGTTTCGGGGTGCTCTTTGCAAAATTTACAGTTGGGGTCAATTGTTTTGATATATTTCTTCATGAATTGATTAGTAGGATATATTCTGTGTAACAGTTTAAAGGAGACATCTTTCATTTTGTTGTTTATCATCAGTTTCTGATGAAATGTCCACACATTTTTCCATTGTGAGTCAGGGACAAAGTTTCTCCAGTAGAAGACAGATGAGGGGATAGAAATAATATCCTGCTGGAACAGGGCACGGATAATTCTGTTGTTCCTACATGTTGAAGAAAAACAAGCTTTACCAACAGTGGTGTCAGTTACATTCAACAAGGATTTCTGTTCATCAAAAACATTGTTTCTAAAGAGTTCACAAATTTCATTAGTAACAGCATCAAACACAATATCATACTCTTACTGACAGTAAGAATCTAATCCTTGAGTGACATTCTGGTCCACACTCCTTACCAGTGGGTGGCGGTAATGCACCAGTTTCGTCGTTTGCCAACCGCCAAAAGAACATCAAAGAAGAGCCGATAGAGTGTAAAGTTACATGCTTTTATTTTGGTAAATTCCTTGTGAGCGGAAGTTAGCTTGACAATCGACGAGCTAAATTCTGGCCAAAGTTTCCAAGTCTGATTATTATAAGAGACTTTGAGCGCATTTTTTTTGTTTCTAATTAGCTTATAAATTTTATGAGTCGCGTTTTTGGAGTTTGTTTTTCTGTCCGAGTGAAAGCAAAATATGAGTGGTAAGTAGTTTGTCCCTTCACGGCTCCCTTTCATGGATGTGACGTTCAGGCGGATGTAACGTTTTGTGTAGGTCGGAGCCACGCGTTTGGCGGCAACACAGAAAATATCACGGAAAAAGTTAAAAGCAACTCAAGTTGAGCTTCAGTCGATAGTGGAACAAGGTTTGTAACTGTATTTAAAGTAAACTGAGTAACTTGAAATGTGTTAAAGTAAATAAATGTACTAATGTAATGAGCTCTGCAGAACAACTGATGGTAAAATAACTAATTGTCTGAATTTGTTTTTGTTCTTAAGTTGGTTGATGACACGGACGGCTTCAATAAATCATTTAACATCAGTTCTGTTCTTCTGATATTCACTTTATGCTACACAGACCTTCAGACCAAACTCTCAGCTTCTTCTGAGTCCAGCTGCAGGAGAGAAAACCTTCTGCTTCCAGCTGCTCCACCTGAAGGTGAGTCAGAGCAAAAACTCATTCAGAGACAGTTTGAGAGACTTTAGAGGAGGAGGGGAGCCATGACTGACCACTTCCTGTCTGCTGCTTTCAGATTCACTCAGAGTCTAAATGGCTTCCAGGTCAGAGAAGGATCTCTGCTGTCCGGTCTGTCAGGAGGTCTTCAGAGATCCTGTTCTTCTGTCATGTAGTCACAGCTTCTGTAAAGTCTGTCTGGAGAACTGGTGGAGAGAGAAACCAACACATGAGTGTCCTGTTTGTAGGAAGAGATCTTCAAATGTGGCTCCAGCCTGTAATCTGGCTCTGAAGAACCTCTGTGAGTCCTTCTTACAGGAGAAACGTCAGAGACTTTCAGAGGCTCTCTGCAGTCTGCACTCTGAGAAACTCAGGCTCTTCTGTCTGGACCATCAGGAACCAGTTTGTCTCGTCTGCAGAGACTCAAAGAAACACACCGACCACAGATTCAGACCCATC
Organism: Garcialebias charrua; assembly: GCA_038048925.1. NCBI lineage: Eukaryota > Metazoa > Chordata > Actinopteri > Cyprinodontiformes > Rivulidae > Garcialebias > Garcialebias charrua. The sequence goes on along the minus strand of JBBPBX010026603.1, from coordinate 8,060 downwards.
GATGAAGCTGCAGAGGAACACAGAGAGGATCTGCTGAGATCCCTGAAACCACTGAAGGAGAAGCTGAAGGTCCAGAAGAAAGTTCAGTATGAGTTTGATTGGACAGCAGAACATGTGAAGGTCCAGGCTCGACTCACAAAGAGGCAGATTAAGAAGCAGTTTAAGAAGCTTCACCAGTTTCTAACAGAGGAAGAGGAGGCCAGGCTGGCTGCTCTGAGGGAGGAAGAGGAGCAGAAGAGTGGGATGATGAAGGAGAAGATGGAGGCTCTGAGCAGAGAGATGGCAGCTCTTTCAGACACAGTCAGAGTCACAGAGGAGGAGCTGAGAGCTGAAGATGTCTCCTTCCTGCACAACTACAAGGCTGCAGTGGAAAGAGTCCAGCGCTGCCCCCTGCTGGAGGATCCACAGCTGCCCTCAGGAGCTCTGATAGACCAGGCCAAACACCTGGGCAACCTGGCCTTCAACATCTGGAACAACATGAAGGACATGGTCTCCTACACCCCCATCATTCTGGACCCAAACACAGCTGGTCCAGGACTCATCCTGTCTAAAGATCTGACCAGTGTGAGACTAGGAGACAACCAGCAGTTTCCTGATAGTCCTGATAATCCTGAGAGATTAAGATTATGGAGTTCTGTTTTGGGTTCTGAGAGTTTTAACTCAGGAGATCACAGCTGGGTTGTTGAAGTTGGAGACAGTGAATTCTGGGGACTTGGCGTGGTAGAAGAGTCAGTCCAGAGGAAGGGAAACATATGTTCTGGATTATGGAGTTTGTGGTTCACTGGAGGTGATTACAGAGCACATGCACCAGCAGCTCCTGACAAAGTTCTCCCAGTTCATGAAAAGTTCCAGAGGATCAGAATGAATCTGGACTGGAACAGAGGAAAGCTGTCGTTCTCTGATCCTGATACAAACACACACATACACACCTACACACACACCTTCACTGACAAGATGTTTCCATACATTGCCACTGAAGGTGAACTAAAAATACGAGCAGAGAAGATCTCAGTGGTCCAACAGCAGCTCTGATGTTCTTCCTAAAGTTCAACCTGTTTGATCAGTTTGAACCTCAGTGATGTGAAACAGGACGTTGGAGATGTATTTGGGTTCATAACAAACATGAAGCTGTAGATGTGATGGAATATTTTCATGTTGTTCTTCTGAGATTGTATTAAACTTCATTTGACACCGTTCAGATGAAGGGACACCTGTAGTCCTCAAGAAAATTGATAAAGAGGACTTTAAAGTAATTCTGAAATTTAAAGAAGATGACAACGTACAAACAAAGCTCTGAATACTGTATTGAAATTATAGAAAAACTGAGAAAATGAGAAGAAATGTTTGAGTGATTTGTTCATTTAAGGATCCACATCACTTTTTATTGTAGTACGGACTATTCTCCTGGGGTCCACACAAAAACATTTCAATTAAGTCATGCTTTTACAAACATACAAAAAGATAAAAAATAAAATCCCTACGTTAAAAACAAATTCACAATACTGTATAAAAATTCAAACTAATCTACAAGCATTACAAAGTGACAAAATACTTAAAAACACAGGAATTAAAAACAAAAACTCACCAATTCCAAAGTTAACAAACTATCTTGATTTCTATTTTAAATTTATGATTTCATCTATTTTATTTCATTGTCCATTATAGATTTTTTAAAGGGGACCACACATGCAAAATTCACTTTTTAATGTTTTTTTACTAAACTTTGGGTATTTACTTCATAAAAAAACAGTCCTTGTGCCAAAAAAATGCACCCAGTGGTTTATTTACTCTAAGTAGATTTATTTATTTTTGATAAATACACCAGGATTCACACTTCCTGCATTTATTGACGTCACAAGCCGCCAGCCAATCAGATCAAACCTGAGTCCAGCCCCTCACCTAGCAACCCCTGGTTAGGCTCAACCCACTTCTGTATTAAACACATGACTGTTGTTTTTCATGATTTCATCTCATCTTTTGTTTATATGTTCTTAATTTCATGTGTACAGCACTTTGTTGCAGCTGTGTTTTTTTAAATGGCTTTATAAATAAAGTATAATTGTTATTTTTATGTTTTAGTTCAATTTTTAGTGTATTTGCGATCGCTGCCAACGCGCAGCCGGCAAAAATTAAACGAGCGGACCACAGGCGGAAGGACCGGGTTCGACGGGACCCTCTTCCGGCGCGATGGAGCGGAGCTTCAACTGTACAGCCTTGCAGCAGCCTCGCAGCAGGCTCGCAGCAAGAGGACCTTCTCCTTACAGATTAATTTACGGGAGACACTTGGTGAACTTTGTGTTGTCTTCACTGGAACAGCGATAACTCCCAAAATCTCCGCGTGCTTCACGAGCGGAGCTGGCGAAAACCGGAAGAGGAACAAGCTAACATTAGCTTCGGATTCGGGTGGTCTAATGCTAAAAGGAGCAGCAAACTGCGGCGCGCTCAGACGGGTTTCGGTAAGTTATCTTAAGCTAACACTAACAGTAAGTCAAATGAGTAATAAAAAAAGAGCTAATTTTAAAACAACAACACATTACAGATACTGGCTGTTACAGAGGGCGTGAACAGATCGTTGAAGGGCGTGGACTTCAAGAAACCGGTCGTTCAAAACGAAAGTTAAAAATGGCAGAATTAAAAAGGGTATAATTGATTATCTAATAATTATTTTGTGCATTAAATTGAAGGAATAGGGTCTGGATATCCCACAGAAATACCATAAAAATTTAAAAAATACATCTGAGGTCCCCTTTAAGATTATTTTTAAAATGAACATGATCAGCGATCAATGTAATTCCAGAAGACAGTTGTTCCAATAAGAAATAGCTCGATACAGCTGTTGTTTTGAGCGCATTAGTCCCAGGCAGAGGTGATAAGGGCCCGGAGATCACGAGCATCCAGTAGAGCTTTACGGCCTTGACCCTTAAACTCACAGCGATTGTTCCAGATTCTCTGAATCTTTTGATGATGATATGCACGGTTGATGATGATAACTAGGGATGTCCCGATCCGATCACGTGATCGGAAATCGGTCCGATCACGTGATTTCAGACTCGACTCGAATTGGGCGTTACACACCGATCAGGGATCGGATATATATGTGTATATTTATTCTAAACACAAACGGGAATATTAACTGTATGTTGTGTTACAGAGTCAAATTGTCTCGTACAATATTTTTGCAGCAGCGCCTGCCGTAAAGCAGTGACTGTCGTAAAAAAGAAGCGGAACGCGGCATTAGCTTTAAGTGGAGGCAGCGATTTATTCTAAACACAAACGGGAATATTATATTAACTGTATGTTGTGTTACAGAGTCAAATTGTCTCGAAACAAAACGTGCACAATATTTTTGCAGCAGCGCCTGCCGTAAAGCAGTGACTGTCGTAAAAAAGAAGCGGAACGCGGCATAAGCTTGAAGTGGAGGCAGCGATGTCTGTCGTGTGGAGATATTTTAAAGTGGATGACAACGATATTCCATCCATCCATCCATCTTCTTCCGCTTATCCGGGGTCGGGTCGCGGGGGTAGCAGCCTAAGTAGGGAGGCCCAGACTTCCCTCTCCCCAGCCACTTGGAGCAGCTCCTCCGGGGGAATCCCAAGGCGTTCCCAGGCCAGCCGAGAAACATAGTCCCTCCAGCGTGTCCTGGGTCTTCCTCTGGGTCTCCTCCCGGTGGGACATGCCCGGAACACCTCACCAGGGAGGCGTCCAGGAGGCATCCTAACCAGATGCCCGAGCCACCTCAACTGGCTCCTCTCGATGTGGAGAAGCAGCGGCTCTACTCCGAGTCCCTCCCGGATGACTGAGCTTCTCACCCTATCTCTAAGGGAGAGTCCAGACACCCTGCGGAGAAAACTCATTTCAGCCGCTTGTATCCGAGATCTTGTTCTTTCGGTCATAACCCAAAGCTCATGACCATAGATGAGGGTGGGAACGTAGATCGATCGGTAAATTGAGAGCTTTGCCTTTTGACTCAGCTCTCTCTTCACCACGACAGACCGGTACAGCGCCCGCTTCACTGCGGACGCTGCACCTATCCGCCTATCGATCTCACGCTCCAGTTTTCCCTCATTCGTGAACAAGATCCCGAGATACTTAAACTCCTCCACTTGGGGCAGGACCTCCTCCCCGACCCGGAGAGGGCATGCTACCCTTTTCCGGCTCAAGACCATGGCCTCGGATTTGGAGGAACTGATCCTCATCCCGGCCGCATCACACTCGGCTGCAAACCGCTCCAGTGAAAGTTGTAAATCACGAACTGATGAAGCCAGTAGGACCACATCATCTGCAAAAAACAGAGAAGCGATTCTAAGGTCACCAAAACGGATCCCCTCAACACCTTGGTTGCACCTAGAAATTCTGTCCATAAAAGTTATGAACAGAATCGGTGAATAAATCCATCTAATCAAGATATTAATGAATTCTTGGAGAAAGTAACACTTCCAAAACTAGATATTAGTCAGTCATCAAAACTAGACTCACCATTAACATCAGATGAGCTCCATGAAGCAATTAAAAGCATGCCTAATAAGAAATCTCCAGGTCCTGATGGCTATCCGGTGGAATTCTATAAAGAATTCTGGGATATACTGGAACCGATATTCTATAGAGTGCTACTTGAGTCAGAAGGAAATGGCAGGCTACCAACACATATGAATTCAGCCAACATTAGTCTCTTATTAAAATCAGGCAAAGACCCAGTATTACCTACCAGTTATCGTCCAATCTCTCTTATTAATGTTGATGTTAAAATAATTTGTAAAGTCTTATCAAAAAGACTAGAGAAGATAACTCCTGTTATTATACATCCAGACCAAACCGGATTCATAAAAGGAAGACACTCGAACACAAACACTCGCAGATTATATAATGTAATAGAGTATTCGTATTTTAAAAATATTGAAACAGCTATTTTTTCTTTAGATGCTGAAAAAGCATTCGATAGAGTAAATTGGAATTTCTTATTTGCTACCTTAAATAAATTTGGTTTTGGGAATTACTTCATTAATTGGTTAAAAATATTATATAATTCACCAACAGCGTGCGTCAGGACAAATAATCAATTATCTTCAAGCTTCTGTTTACAGAGGGGCACCAGGCAAGGTTGCCCACTTTCACCAGCATTATTTGCTATTTTTATTGAACCTTTAGCAGCAGCAATAAGGCAAAGTGCGGATATTAAAGGCATAAAGGGTAGAAACATAGAACATAAAATTAGTCTTTATGCTGACGATGTTTTGCTTTTTCTTGAGAACTCAGGAAACTCAATATCTAATGTTATAAAGTTAATAAACTCATTTTCAAAAGTTTCTGATTATTCTATAAACTGGACAAAATCTACAGTTCTTCCAATAAATTGCATGTTTAATAATTCTCTTAATGAAAGACTACAATCAGGTAACATTAAATATTTAGGTGTTAATATCTCTCCTAAATTGGAGGATTTAATAAAATTAAATCATATCCCACTATTAAAGAAAATTGAAGACGATCTTACTAGATGGAGATCTCTACCCATATCACTTATGGGAAGAGTTGCCTCAGTAAAAATGATGGTGCTGCCGAGAATAAATTATTTATTCTCAATGATTCCAAATAAACCTTCAACTGAATGGTTTAAGTCCCTGGACTCTTCTATATCTAAATTCCTTTGGAAAAATAAAACTCCACGTATTAGTTTAAAAACATTACAGAAATCTAAAGATACCGGAGGATTAGAACTTCCAAACTTTTATTACTACTATTTAGCCAACAGGTTACAATATATATCAAAGTGGTTAAAACCGAATGCACTAGATGAAACTTGGATAGATATAGAACAAACTTTATGTAATAATATTAGGATTTCAGATCTACCATTTATCAGTACAGATTTAAAAAGACATGTCTGCTTTAAGAGCATCAATATTAGCTCATCTCTGACAGCATGGTGGGAGTATCTGAAAATGACAAAGTCTTCACTATTCCCATGTAGACATACACCTCTCTGGAACAATCCTGACATTCAACAAGAAAATAATATGTTAAATTTCACAGGTTGGAGAATGAAAGGTATTGAATGTCTGGAACACATATTTGAGGGTATAGACTTTATTCCATTTAATAAATTAATAATACAATATGACATTGATAATAAATATTTCCTACAATACCAACAAATTAAGTCAATTGTAAAAAAGAAATTTAAGCTTAATAAAACATTGTTGGAAACACCAACATGTGTGTTAGAGTTTATTAATTTTCAACCACCCAAATTATTATCTAAAATATACAAAAAATTGTCTAGAATCGATGACTCGATAGCACTACCTGTTGAAAAATGGGAGTCAGATTTATCAATCAACTTTGAACAAAAAATTTGGTCTCAAGTATGTTCAAATACTTTTAAATTGACTAGAATCTCCAATTTACAATTAATACAATATAAGGTTCTCTATAGAGTACATTATACAGGTCAGCGAATGTTTAAGATGGGCTTTATACCATCTAACAAGTGCTCACAGTGCATAAGTAATACACCTGATGATTATATTCACGCGCTCTGGTTCTGTCCACCCGTTCAGAGGTTCTGGGTACAGGTATGTGAAGACTTGTCTAAATGTTTGAAATTTAATATCCCACTCTCTCCATCTGTTTGCTTATTGGGTATCTTTGAAGATGTTATACTAGAAAAAAATACATCCTATATGCTTTTCACTGCCTTATGCATCGCAAAGAAAACCATACTCGTAAATTGGAAAAATAAAAATAATCTTAGCATTAATCAGTATAAAAATCTTCTGTTAGATCATATTAGTCTTGAAACAGCATCTGCCGACACATTGGATCAATCTATTTGGCATTCTTTGATCGGCTCCGTTACGTAGTGAGGGTGGGGGGTCTGGGATGTGGCCTTGTGGGGCATTGGGACTGGAGGGGGGGAGGTTGGGGTTTGGGGCGCCGGGGGTTGGGGCTGCTTGGGCGGGGAGGACCTTGTCTTCGACCTGGGGAGGACCGGGGGGGTTCTGGGGGATATCTGCTAGGGACGGCATGCGGGCCCTCGGGTGGTCGGTGGCGGCGGTCATGGGTCGCCGGTCGGTGACCCGGCTGTGCTGGGGTGGTTTCGGGGCGGGTGCCGGAGGCTTGGGACTCTGGGGGCGTGTCGTCCCCGGGCTTGGGCCTGGTGGGGGTCGGGGGTCTTGGGCTCTGGCGGGCGGGTCGCCGGGCTATGGGCTGGCTGGCGCTCTGGTGCCCGGCTCTGGCCGGGGGCTCTCGGCTCGCTGGTGGGTTGGGGTTCATATGCTGGGGGGTGGGTGTCTGGGGGCGTGACTGGTGGCCAATGGGAGGGGGCGGGCAAACCCAGCCTGGGTGTCTAATGTGTTATGTGTTCTGAAAGTTGTAAATATGAAGGGTGGGTATAGTATTTCTTCTGGGGTGGGGATTAAGTGGATGTCCTTGATGATGGTCTTGGACTATGCTTGGCCGGTGTGCGGGCCCTGGTTGGGGCCTGTTCTTGGTGCTTCCTGGCTCTGTCGGCGGTTGGGCGGGCGCTCTTGGCCGTGTCGTCCATGTGGGATTTTGTGTCTTCTTGGACGGCGGGCTGACTGCGGTTCGCAGGGGTCACGGCGGCCCTGGTGGGTGTGGGCTGTTGGTTCTGCTGTTGGCGGCCCTCGGGGCCGTGTCCTCTCTGGTCTTGGCTCAATGGCCTGGCGGTCGGAGAGGTGTTTCTTTTTCCTCGCTCCTTGGGTGGACCTTGGCGAGCTGGGGGGGTACGCAGGGTCAGCGGGGGAGCTGACTCGCTGTGGGAGCACTGTTCCTGCAGATATTTTTCTCCCCATCCCTCAACACGCACCTCCGCCCTCTTCATCTTAAATTAATACATGTAGGGAATTTGAGTCTCGGGTGTGCTGCAATGGTTCTACATCTCTGTTGTTCAGAACACCTGGGACTCAATTTTATATACACTTTAGACATTCATTCATAAACTTCTTCATAAAAGTCACATATAGGGAATGGATTGAGCACTATGGCTATGGGTGGCGGGATGACACCAATCTCACCCCCATGCCTATGCTCACTCAACATTA
>JBBPBX010026602.1:3945-37972 GCA_038048925.1 Garcialebias charrua | reverse complement strand
TATTTAGGCTGAGGACCATCTGTTAAAATTTTACATTTATATTTTCTCTAGAACATCAGTAGCCTGGCCCTCGCCATTCCTACGCAGCTCCGCTCAATTCTCATTTCCCAAAGCGAAGTGAAGGACATGGGTCTGGTATCAACCAGGCTAGAACATCAGTATACCGATTTCAGAAGACTTTCGCTAAAATGTATTAATGTCGTGATGATAAAACTAGTTTGTTGTCTTTTATAGCTCGCATTGCATTAAAATATTGACAACTTGTTAGCTACTTTTGCAAAGAAGAGAGGCACGCTCACAAGTGACTAAACCCTTTAGCAACACAAGTTCAAAGGTCAGCATGCTTTTCTGTTACGGTATCAGTTTCATAAGAGATGAACACAGCAAACCCTGTCCTGACATTCAGTAAAAACAGACGCGAGATTAACCACCGCTGAAGGCTAATACGAAAAACACAATAGCCTACGTTTTCTGTTAGCATGTTTATTAGCAAAAAATATAAATCAAGAAAAAAAAACACACCTGAAGATGTAACAAGGCTTGAAACTTTTCTAAAACCGATCGTCCATTCGGTTATTTATGGTTTTAGAAGCTCTGTCTTGGTTGATTTAGTTTTTTAGAAGATTAATACCAAACTAGCTAAGCCTTTACTCACAACAACAAACACGTCAAAGGAGCTGACCGGAAACAAAACTTACTCTTCTTCATGTCTTTTTGGAGTTTAGCAAATGACGTCAGAGAGCACTAGCGCCTCCCAGCTGGTGAAAGTGTAATGACTAAAATCACATGCACTTGAGTTGTTGAGAGGTGGAGGAAAAACATTTCTTTTTAATCTAACTAACTGGACTAAAACATTTATTCAGTGCTGTGAAAAATGTACATCATAAAAGTAACCCAACACATCTAATCTGTCTGTGACTTGTCCTACACATGAGCATGGACCTGGTTTTATCTTGTGGTTTACCTGTTTTTAATGTAGTGAGTGGTGACCCTGTGTTTTCAGACCACATGCCTGTTTTATTTGAGACTAACTTGTCCTGCACTAAAGCTAAACCCCGCGCTGCAGCTCGACTCTGTCGTGTTCTGAACTCTTCCACTGCTGGTCACTTTTCATCTGCTTTTAATCAGAACTGTACCATCCCAGAGACCGACAACACCGAGGTCCTCAGCTCATGGTTTCACTCCACCTGCACAACCGTTCTGAGTTCTGTGTGTCCGTTAAAAATCAGATCGCTCGGAGTCCCTCTTGGGGTCTTGGGCTCTGGTCCCCCCTTTGTCTGCCTCTGGTCTTGGGGGTCGGGTCTCTGATGCTTCACGGTCACTATTGAATGTTCCATTAGAGAAGCCTTATGCACTTATGCATGCTCACAACCACACACAAATAGATGCAGGGATGTATATGAGGCATAGTATGTAGATATGTAGATGTGTATGTGACTGCATATGCATGTACAGTATATGTATGTATATATATGTAGGTATAGGTATATACTGTATATTTATAGAAATCTACTGCAAAGCCATGAATATGGATATGAATATGAAAGCCATGAATATGGAATATAGAGTTGGTGTAAATTTTCATACTCTTATACCACTATGCAAAAACTCAGGATAGTGTTACAGGTTTACTATTTTATGCTTATGTCTATTATTATTTGTTTCAGTGTTTCAATGTTTAGATGTTTACTGTTGCACCGAGGGACTGAGAGAAACGCAATTTCGGTCCTGTGTATGTCCTGTACATATTGCAGTTCTGACAATAAAGTTGACTTTGACTTTGAATATTCTATAAGTCTTTTATGTATTTTGTTGCTGTGTTCTGTCATGTTCTTTGCAGGTTTACAGACAGCGGTTGGGTGTATTTGCATTGTGCTCTCTTTGTGTATATTTATTATATTTTGTAGTCTTACTTTCCTTCTTTCCTTTCTTTTGACAGAGTGAGGTGGAGGAGGATGACTCGCTGCGGCGACCCCTGAAAAGGGAAAAGCCGAAAGAAGAAGAAGAATATATTTTAAAAAAAAAATCATAATGGTGTGAAGAGGATGGCTGTAAGGTGAGAAGGGAGGCCATCTATAAAAGGAAATTGAAAAAAAAGAAAAGAAATATCAGATCTCCTAAAATCAAGTGTGAACCGTGGTTGGATGAAAACACCAGGGCAGCCAGGAGAGAGTGTCACAGAGCCGAGCGCAGATGGAAAGCGAACAAATTACAGGTGTCGTTTCAACTAGTAAAGGACTGCTGCGGCGTCACTATCAAAAAACTGTGAAAGATGCCAAAAGAAAATACCTGTGAAATGTGATTGCATCAAACAGTCACAGTCCTCATGTTCTGTTTAAAGTGATTGGTTCTGTTCTCACTGAACCACAAACAAACTGTATTGAACCCTCACCTGTTGCATGTGAAAACTTTCTAAACATTTCTTTGTTGAGAAAGTCAATTCCACCAGTGCCCAGATCTCATCGCTCATGACCCCTCAGTCTCTGTGCCCTGCTCAGCTGTTTTTGACAGTTTTGAACCTGTGACTCTGTCGTCTCAGCAGGAGGTGGTTAGTCATTTAAAGCCAACAGGTTCACCAAGTGATGCTGTTGCTCCTCGTTTATTCAAAGAGTTTTTCCTCACTATAGCTCCTTCAATCCTTGCTCTTCTGAACAGCAGTCTGTCCTCTGGTGTGGTCCCTGGAAATTTTAAACAGCTGTCCAGCCTCTCATTAAGAAACCCACTCTTGACCCCTCTGTTCTTGCTAATAAAGGCCGATCTCCAAACTGCCATTTCTTTCAAAAATTCTTGAGAAGGTTGTGTACAACCAGCTATCACCATATACTATATAGCATATATGCTATATATTTATCCATATATAGCACCTCACTCACCCAGCACACACACTTTTTGCCACTAGACTGAGGAACAGCTTCTACCCTGAGGCTGTTAGACTCATGAATAAATAAATAACAAGAATAATCACTGCAAAATATCACAACATGCTGATGCTGATCTGTTTTCTTGTTGCTGTGTTCATCTGTGACCATTTGCTCATACAGACTCATGTTCGTGCGGCTGTCTGTTTGTAATGATTTTGTTTTTCTATTACATTAGTGCTTAGTGTATTTCTAGTTGATGTTTTTCTTAGTTAATCCTAGATGTTATTACTGTTTTTCTCTTACATTTTGTTGTTGGATGTAACTGGGACCCTGTGTACATAATCTCGTTTCATCACATGTACCACATGCGGTGCAAATGACAATAAAGATTCTCTGACTCTGACTTTGATTTGAACGAACAGAACGTTCTCGAGTTTTACAGTCTGGTTTTAAAGCTCTACACAGTACAGAATATGCTCTTTTAAAGGTTTTAATGACATATTTTTAACAACGGACTCTGGTAACTGTGTTGTCCTCCTGCTTTTAGATTTATCATCTGCTTTTGACACCATGGACCATAACGTCTTACTTTGTCGTTTGAAGCAATGCGGGGTGTCAGCGGTGCAGCACTGGACTGGTTTAGGTCCTACTTAGCGGAGCATACTTTCTGTGTCCGCCTTGGTGACCACGTGTCCTCCTCTGCTCCTCTCTTGTGTGGGGTTCCTCAGGGCTCAGTCTTAGGCCCCCTCCTATTCACGCTGTACCTGCACCTTGATAACAGTTTATCTGTTTTAACTGGGCTCTAGAAATATAGATGACTTGACTTGACTTGCTCCCTCTTGGCTCTATTCTTAGAAAATATGGGATCTCCTTTCATTGTTATGCGGATGATACGCAGATTTATGTCCCGCTACAGAAAAAGGACTCCAACTCTCTGGCCCCTCTGTTTTCATGTCTGGAGGACATCAAAGCCTGGATGGCTGTGAACTTTTTAAAGTTTAATGCGGGGAAGACTGAGGTGATGGTTTTTGGAAGCTCCACTGAGACTCCCAATGTCAATGTTGGTTCCTTGGCCCAATATATGTTTATGTTTATGTTTATTAAATTTGTTCATTTTTTTTACAAAAGAAACAATACAAGGCAATCTCATAATGATAGTGTACAAAATGTAAAAAAATGAAAGGTGGCAGAAAGAAGAATAAATCTTATTATATCTGCCCCTTATCTCCAACAATCAGATTAAACAACAGTAGTCAAACCATGTAAACAATAATAATCTTCAACCAACTTTTTCCAACAATCAGGTTAAACAATAATATTCTTCAACCAACAGTACAAAATGACTAACTCTTTCTAATTTTCTAACTAATACTAATACAGTACAAAATGATTAACTCTTTCTAGTTTTCTAACTAATACTAATACAGTACAAACTGACTAACACTTTCTAATTTTCTAACTAATGCAATACACATTACGTTATTTCACATATATTTTTTTAACATATTTGTTTTGATCATTTTTTTAAATGTAAACACTGACTTGGCATTTTTAACTACATTCTCCAAGCCATTCCATAATCTAATTCCCTGAATTGAGGTAGAACGTCCCTTCAAACTGGTTCTGAATTGTGGTTTTACAAACAACTCTGTTCCCTTAAGATTATAACAACTTTGTCTTTTAACAAAGTGCATTTGGATATTTAAAGGTAATGCATTATTTTGAGCTCTATACATAACTGATAAAATATTATAGTCTACCAAATCATGGAACTTCAGTAATTTTAGTTGATAAAATAATGTACTTGATGGATGACGGTAATGCTTTCTAGTGATAATTCTTATAGCTCTTTTCTGTAATACAAAAATAGGCTTTGTGATTGTTTTACACGCATTCCCCCAAACATCAATACAATAGATTAAGTGTGGAACAATGATTGTGTTATACAACAAATACAGAGCCTTATCATTCAATAGGTCTCTGACTTTGTACAGTACTGCTATCGATTTAGCTATTTTTATTCTTACAGAATTTATGTGTTGTTTCCATGTCAGTTTGTCATCAATGATAACACCCAAAAACTTCACCTCACTCACTCTACAAATCTCAACATCCTCAATTTTGAGTGGAACATCAACAGTTTTCTTTCTATTACCGAATATCATGTAATTAGTTTTCTCTAGATTTAATGATAATTTATTTATTTTAAACCAAGTTTGTATCTTTATAAATTCTGTTTTTATCAATTCTAACATTTGTTCTATATCTTCACCTGAACAGAAAAAAGTGGTATCATCTGCGAAAAGTACACATTTAAGGAGTCCTGACACATTTACCAAGTCATTCACATATAAAATAAAAAGCTTTGGTCCAAGTACAGAGCCTTGGGGAACTCCACATGTGATATTACAGAGGTCAGATCTTACATCATTTATTTGTACAAATTGTTTCCTATTTTTTAAGTAGCTAGATACCCACTGTAATGCTGGTCCTCTAATACCATATTTGTTCAGTTTTTCAAGGAGAATGGTGTGATCAATAGTATCGAATGCTTTTTTTAAATCAACAAAGATACTGATACAGTGTTGTTTTTGATCGACAGCAGTAGTTATTTGTTCCATTAATTCCATGAGAGCCATTGATGTAGAGTTTTTTGATCTAAACCCATACTGACTGCTGCTTAGAATATTTTGTTTATCTATAAATTGGTCTAGTCTGTTTACAAATAGTTTTTCAAGAATTTTTGAAAACTGTGGTAACAAGGATATAGGTCTATAATTGTTGAATACACATTTATCACCATTTTTAAAAAGAGGAACGACCTTAGCTACTTTCATATTATCTGGAAAAATTCCTGTTGAAAATGATAAGTTACATATGTATGTGAACGGCTCAATAACATGGCTCATTATGTCCTTTACAAACATCATATCCATGTCCACCCAGTCTTTCGATCTCTTGTCTGTAAGATGTTTTACTACATTCATTATTTCCTCTTTGTTAGTTCCATTTAGGAAAATACTATTTGCACAACCTGTAATTGAGTGGATCATATTTTTATCTACTTTTGGTATCTTAGCTGCAAGGCTTGATCCAACATTCACGAAATATTGATTAAATCCATTTACAATTTCATTTTCATCATGAACTTCATCGTTGTCTTTTACAAAATATTTTGAAATACCAGTTTTTGCTTTATGATTCTTCAGTACACCATTCATTACTCGCCATGTTGCTTTCATATCACCATTAGTTTTATCTAATAATTTACTATAATATTCTTTCTTATGTTTCCTTATAATCCCTACTAATTTATTTTTATACTTTTTATATTTTTCTTCTGCGCTCTGACTTCGCAATTTCAAGAAACATGAATACAAATAATTCTTTTTTTTACATGCATTTCTTAACCCTTTTGTCATCCATGGTTGATCATTCGTATTTCTCTTTGTGTAATTTGTTTGCACACAATTCTTTTCATACAGGGTTTCCAAGATATTCATAAACTCATCATATGCCCTGTTCGCATCATCAACATACACATCATTCCAGTCTTGTTTATCCAGATCCTCTTTCAATTTTTCCAAAACTTTTTTTGATGTGTTTATGATTTTTTTCTTCGTTGTGTCTGCTTTTGTGATTTTTTGATCATTTTTAAAGATTGTGAAAACTGGTAAATGATCACTTAAGTCGGTCGTTAAGATACCACCAATTACATCCCCATTTGTTATATTTGTGAAAATATTATCAATTATTGTGGCACTATGAGTTGTAATTCTTGTTGGCTTTGATATCAATGGATACATATTTAAACTGTACATTGAGTTTATAAATGTGCTTATGTTATTTGAATCTGTTTTATTTCCCATATCAATGTTAAAGTCTCCACACAAGAAAATATTTTTATTAAAACTTTTCTCCATTAGTTCCAAGATTTTATCCGTGAATATTTCTATATTTGCTCCTGGTGATCTATATACACAACTTATTATTATGTTTTTATCGTTTTTGTTTATAATTTCTATTGTTATCATTTCCATAATATTATCAACTATTATTGACATTTCATTATTTAATTTACATTTTATTTCATTATTGACAAATAGTGCGACACCACCACCTCTTTTATTATTTCTGTTCATATGATATAAATCATACCCCTCGATGTGAATATTACTAGTGTTATCATCATTAAGCCATGTCTCTGACAACGCTATTATCGTAAAAGTTCTATTTAATTGTTTTAAGTAATCTGTTATTTTGGATATGTTTGCATTTATACTTCTGCTATTAAAGTGAATAATGGAGAGAACTCCATTTGATATATTGATGTCATTAAACTGCTCTTCATTATAATATTCGCTATCATTTATTACAGGAAAAAAATTTGCATCAATCACATTTTCAACATTATATATTTTAGGTTCTGAGTCTTCGTATGTTGTCATGTTCTAATGTATTTGTTCATTTCACCGTATATTTTATCCATTTTGATTGTGAGTTGTTTCATTGATTTGTAATTTTTCATCTCTTGAATTCATCCAGATCCGTCAGCTCTTTTATCATTTTAGGCCGAGACCCTTCCTTTGCTTTGATAAAGACGTATCCATTTCTAGTCCATGTTGATGCTATTTTTTTTTCTTTGTTTTTTAACCACCTTGCTTCTTTTGCAATTTTTCCATTTTTTTTGGTAAGATGTTCATTTATGTAAACGTCTGATCCCCTCAGATTTGTTCTATTTTGCATAACATAGTTTTTAGTATTCCTGCCAATGAACTTAACGACCACTGACGGTTTGAATCTTGATGAATTACTGGGCAGGGTGTGACAGAATGAAATGTCCTCATGGCTTATGTTAATGTTCTTTTCCCGTAAGAAATATAATAATATATCAGAAATAGAAATATAATAATATATCAGACCTATTGTTACAAACTTGGAGGTCAAATTGATGCTGGACTAATTAGATAACCACATCAGAGCAGTTGTTAAAACTAGTTTTTTTTCCATCTGAGGCAGCTGGCTAAGGTGAAGCTGATTCTTTCCAAGCAGCATTTTGAAACAGTAGTTCACGCCTTTGTGACCACTCGGCTGGACTACTGTAACGCACTCTATATAGGACTCAGTGATTCGTGTATCTCTCAGCTTCAGAGGGTACAGAACGCTGCTGCACGACTTTTAACTGGCACATGAAAGTTTGACCACATTTCTCCTGCTTCAGTCTCTCTGCACTGGCTGCCCGTACATTCCAGGATTCATTTTAAAGTTATTTTATTTGCTTTTAAAGCGCTAAATCGTCTTGCCCATGCCCATCTGTCCGAGTTGCTGCAGCCATACACACCCTCTCGATCCCTCAGGTCATGTGATCAGCTGCTCCTGAGTGTCCCAAAGACAAAACGCAAGCTCAGATGAAACCGTGTTTTTGCTGTGGCAGCTCCTAAACTGTGGAACGACCTTCCCTTGAACATCAGACAGGCCTCTTCCCTGTCTGCTTTTAAATCTCTTCTAAAAACCCATCTCTTCTCCCTGGCCCTTGACACCATCTGAGATGTTGACTTTTAATCATTTTAATTACTTGTGTTATCTAATTGTATGATTGCTCAACTTTTATTATGTGACTTTTAATAACTTTTATCATTTTTATTACCTAACTGTATGATTGTTTTGTTGTGTGTACAGCACTTTGGTCCTGTGGGTGTTTAAAGTGCTCTATAAATAAAACTGGTATGGTATGGTATGGTATCTAATCATCACAGGTTTTTGATGTATTTGCTTCTTGTGTCTTAATCTGGCTAGTTTAAAGCCAAGGAACTGACTGAGCAAAGGTTAAGCTTGTATGCTCAAAAATCCGGGTGGATAACCTAACAGTTAAGTCAGGTCTTCTGGATACAGCGGTGGTGGGATGCATCACAAACAATGATGAGTCCAGCTATAGACAGGAGGTGGAACACCTGGAGAGCTGGTGCAAAGAGAATAATCTTCACATGAATGTGAAGAAGACAAAGGAGATGATTGTGGACTTCAGAAGGAACAAACACACCCATGCCCCACTGAAAATAGGTGGGTCTGCAGTGGAAGTGGTCTCCAGCTACAAATACTTGGGTGTACACATGAATGATAACCTCAGCTGGAGCAACAACACCACCAGCCTGATCAAGAAAGGTCATCAGAGACTCTACTTCCTCAGACGGCTGAGACGAGCTGGTCTGAGCAGCCCAGTCCTCACCTCCTTCTACAGGTGTGCAGTGGAGAGCATCCTGTGCTCCAGCATCAACGTGTGGCATGGAGGCTGCACAGTTGAAGAGAGGAAAGCTCTGCAGAGAGTGGTGAAGGCTGCACAGAAGTCTGTTGGAGTCAGTCTCCCCACAATCACAGACATTTATACCTCCAGATGCAGGAAAAGAGCCACCTGCATCATGAAAGACCTCACTCATCCAGCACACTCACTCTTTGCCCCACTCCCCTCAGGACGGAGGTTGAGGAGCATCAAGTGTAGAACCACTAGACTGAGGAACAGCTTCTACCCTGAGGCTGTTAGACTCATGAATAAATAAAAATAAAATAAAAAATAAACACTGCAAAATATCACATCATGCTGATGCTGATCTGTTTTCTTGTTGCTGTTTCATCTGTGTTCATCTGTGACCATCTGCTCATACAAACTCATGTTCGTGCTGCTGTTTATTCCCACTATATTAGGCTTAGTGTATTACTAGTTGATGTTTTTCTTAGTTAGTTCTAGATGTTATTACTGTTTTTCTCTTTCATTTGTTGTTGGATGTAACTGGGACCTCGTGTACATAATCTCGTTTTCATCACATGTACCACATGCGGTGCAAATGACAATAAAGACTCTCTGACTCTCTCTCTCTCTCTCTCTCTCTCTCTCTCTCTCTCTCTCTCTCTCTCTCTCATGGATTCTTCTTTGTTGAAATGTTTAATATTTTATCCAAAAGACTTATTCAGTCTGAGGAGCTGAACAAACTCTGTCTTATAAGCAGCTCCTATAGTGGATCAACCAATTTACTGGTGACAGCCAGAACTTGTTGTTCAAATGCAAAAAAGTTACGCATGTTTGAAAAACTAACTCCTCACTGATGGGCTGGTGAAGATTCTCAGTCGTCCAGGACATGATAAATCAAAAAAGGCGTTCAATACAGAAACAACTGGACTTTATTTGTAACAGAAGACGTTTCGCTTCCCATCCGAGCTTTATCAATTCAATGAGGGTCAATTCAATGTCAATTCAATGTTCAATTGGTCAATTCAATGTCAATTCAATGTTCAATTCCTCACTGAATTGATAAAGCTCCCCGGATGGGAAGCGAAATGTCTTCTGTTACAAATAAAGTCCAGTTGTTTCTGTATTGAACGCCTTTTTTGGTTCCTCACTGATGTTTACATCCAACCAATAGAACCATTTCTAATGGGTGATGGCTGAGAGCTGAGATGTGTCGAGTTAAGGAAAGAAAAACCGGAAGTCATCAAAGATTGTGGGGTTTGCAGGGGTGACTGGACTGGGGGAGAGGGGTGCGTGTCCGATCAAACCTGATGAAAAACTGATTCCAATTGTTTACCCACCCTCAATCTCCTACAGCCTGGAAGTTTGACTTGCAACCTGAAATTGTCTTCAGGATCTTCCAAACCCCACTGATGTTGTTCTGCTGCAGGCGGTCCTCCATCTTCTTCACAGCTCTCAACTCCTCCTTGTTTCTGATATTTGAGGCTTTCTTCTTCTCCTTGAAGAGAGCATTTATTTCAGGGTTGATCTAGGGCTTGCTGGAGAAACATTGTACCTTCATGAGGGGGACAGTGTTGACCACACAGAAGTAGTCCGTGATGCAGTCTGTAATGCTGTTCCTCCCATGGGGAGCGCAGAGCTCTTCCCACACAGTTGTGCTGAAACCGTTCCACAGAGCTTCGTCAGTCTTCTCTGACCATCTCTTCACTGAGCACGCACGTCACAGCTTGTTCTCTGTGTACAGCTCCCAACGTGCTGGGCAGATCAACTGTGTGATATCATGGGATACATGTTCAACATGAGCCTAAAGCTGAGGAAAGTACCACAGCTGTGGAAGATCTCCAGTGTGGTACCAGTGCCATAGGTTGGAGAATAACCATGTTGTGATCAGAGCCCCCCACGCAGGGAAGGGAGAGGTGAGCTGCAGACCAGCTCACAACAACCTCATCGTCAAGTTTGCTGACGACACCACAGCGGTCAGACTCATTCTAAAGGGAGACAGGAAGGAGGCTCTGAAGCTGCAGCCTGGTGTTCAGAGAACAACCTGGCTCTGAACACCAAGAAAACAATCATCATCGACTAGGAAGTACAACCCAGCCCCCATCTACATCGACGTTGATTGTGTGGAGAAGATCCACCTTCTGGTTTCTTGGCGTCCTATCTCCGCTGGCCTCTCCTGGACAGACAACATCTCAGCAGTCATCAAGAAGGCTCAGCATTGGCTTTGCTTCCTGAGAATCTTCAGGAAGTACAACGTAGATTCCAACCTGCTGCTGACCTTCTCTCGCTCGTCCATTGAGAACCTGCTGACGTACTGTATCACAGTATGGCAGCTGCACCGCAACAGACAGGGAGAGACTCCAGAGAGTAGTAAAGGTAGCACATAAGGTCATTGGATGTGCTCTCCTCTACCTGATGGATATTTACATCCTCCGCCCCCTCAGCACAGCAAAACAGATTACCAAGGACAGCTCTCACCCTATGGGCATACTCAACCTGGTTTTGAAAAGTTTTACCCTATAGGTGTAGCAGAATAAAAGCGAACAAACACAAAAAGTTTTTCTTAAAAAAATTAAATAATAAAGCCTTAACCATTCCGAACTCACACATGCACTGACTTCACAGACTAACCTTCCATACACGGACTTCCTTTACACATGCACAATGCCATAAACGAGTGATTGTGAAATGCCTCTACTGGTTTCAGTGCAATAACAGCATTATATTTTAGTTTATTTTTATTTATATAACTTTTTGCTTGTGCATGTGGTTGCACTGTGAAAGGAGTTGCTTTTAATCTCATTGAGCATAGGTCTAGTGACAATAAAATACATTCATTCAGCTGTACGCCTTCTTGGTGTTGGCATACAAAAGGTCCAGTGCTTTGTTGTCTCTGGTGCAGGAGGTAACATTGGGTAAAGGTGGGGAGAGTGTAGGACAGCGAGACATGATTAAAATCCCTGGAGATCAGAAAAAGGGCTTGAGATGCTGTGTTTGGAGTAGGCTGGCAACAGTGTGGAGGACATCAAAAGCTGTTAATCTATAATCTAATATTTTCAAAGTGCTTCTGTGTTTGGTGTATTTGATCCCATTTGTAACAACAATAACAATTGTTATTGATTGACCAAAGTAGTCGCTAAATGCTTCGAAAGACTGGTCATGGCCCACAACATCAGTAAGGACCCTCACCAGTACACCGCAATAATCGATCAATAGAGGATGCTATCTCCTCTGTGGTCCACTGCTCTCACCCACCTGGAGCAGAAAGACTCCTACAATGGTATGCTCTTTGTGGATTTCACATCCTTCAACACCATGATCCCCCAGACAATGATGGACAAACTATTCACACTAGGACTAAGCCACTCTCTATGCAACTGGGACTTGGACTTCTTAACGAGCAGACCACAGAGGATCCACAATTCTACTCCTCCACTATAATCCTCAGCACTGGCTCCCCTCAGGGCTGTGTGTTGAGCCCCCTCCTGTTCACTCTGCTTGCATATGATTGCACACCTACCCATCCATGCAGGCGGTCATATTGTAAAGCTTGCAGATGATACAGCAGTGGTGGGATGCATCAAAAACGATGAGTTCAGCTACAGACAAGAGGTGGAACACCTGGAGAGCTGGTGCAAAGAGAATAACCTTCACATCAGTGTGAAGAAGACGAAGGAGATGGTCGTGGATTAGAAGGAGCAAACTCAACCTTCACATCAGTGTGAAGAAGACGAAGGAGATGGTCGTGGATTTCAGAAGGAGCAAACTCATCTATGCCCCCCTGAAAATAGGAGGATCTGCAGTGGAAGTATAGTCTCTAGTTTCAAGTACTTTGGTGTGCACCTGAACGTCAACCTCAGCTGGGGCAACAACACCACCAGCCTGATCAAGAAAGCTCATCAGAGACTCTACTTCCTCAGGCGGCTGAAATGAGCTGGTCTGGGAAGTTCAGTCCTCACCTCCTTCTACAGGTGTGCAGTGGAGAGCATCCTGTGCTCCAGCATCAACGTGTGGCATGGAGGCTGCACAGCTGTTCATGCTGCTGTTATTCGGTGTATTGTTTTTGAACTATTAGTGACTGATTAGCATATATCTTAGTTTTTTTTTAGCGTACTGTTTGGCGTTGGTTTAGCCAACGTATATCTTAGTTTATATGGGAAAACCTTATTTACGGTTTATTTTAAGAATGTATATTTTTACTATTTTTAGGTGTAACTGAGACCCTGTATACACAATTTTGTTCCACCTCATGTACCACATGGGATGTGAATGACAATAAAGAACCTTGAACTTGTTAGTTACAGTTGTTGTTGAAGTAATGACTCCTCCAGACCACGTGGTGGCGGTAAAGAGTTTACAAACAAGCAGTTTTGTTAAATTTTGACAAATATTGAAAGGTAATAAAATCAAAACGATAACTGATTGACCAGGTTATATATATTCTGAGTGGCCCTTCCTCCTTTAAAGGTTGTTTATCCCTCCTGTCTGTCTGCAGCTTCTTCCTCTTCCTGCAGACTCTGTTCACACAAACGGTGAGGACCATTTTAACTTCTCGGGTTCATCCTGCTCGACTCAAACAGCAGCACTTTGTCTTTTTCTTCTTGCACTTTCTGCAGATTGTTCCTCTCGACAGTCCTGTGTTTTGATCAACTTTCACCTGATGGATCTGCTCTTTGCTCAATGAATTTTTCTTTCAGGAGTTCAGTATGCACCAGTTTGATTAATTTCAGTGTTACTCAATGAGTCCTGGGTTTAAACTTCAAGTTTAACTTCAAGTTTAACTAGGGTAATGTGTTTCAATGTTCATGCAGGCCTTAAACTGATAGTTTGTTTTTTTCCAAGAGCAGAATGGGAGGAAGATCTTTCAGTTGGCTCCTCTCTTGTGGAACCAACTTCCAGTTTCTGTTGTAAGGCTGACACATTGTCCAGTTTAAGACTGGGCTTAAGACTTTCCTATAATTAGGGTTGGTTTGTCATGCTGTCTTAAGCTTAGACGATTAGAGGGCAAGACCTCATTTCCTTAAATGATTTGCTAAAATTTAATATTTTTCATTTGATACTATTTCTCATTCCCTTAAAGTGACACCACAGCTTTTTCTATACACTCAGGAGTAAACAGAAGTTTTCTTGTTTCTCTCTCCAAAATAAAGTTAGTCAAGTGTCATTTGGCTCATTCATTAATTATTATTATTATTATTACATTTATTATTATTTTATTATCTATATTTATAGCACATGACACATCCTATGGGCCTCTTCCAACACTCTTTTCCTCAAGTTTATGGGTACAACTCATCGATCCCCTGGATCCTGCCACCACTCTTTTGGCTTCCTGATCTGCCTGGTAACCACCTCTTGCTACTGCTGACTTCACTGTGCCATGTTCTTTTCACCTGATGCCACCTCAGCTGGCCATAACAAAACCACGGCAAGTTCTCTCATCCTCTGACACGTCTGGCTGCCATGTCTGATGACTGCACTTCATCTGATCCTCCTAGTGTACTATAATTCAAACACTGTGGTTTAGTCTCAGCTCCCTCGTCTCCTAATTCCTTTGCACTCTCTCTCAATGTTCCCATCAACTGACCTGTTATCTCTATCTTCCCTTTACAACTTCAGGTGCACATGCCTATCCTCCCTGTGACCTTTGACTCGCCCCTGTTCTCCTCATCCATCTGAAATTCTGCTCTCTGAATCTCAGCTGCATCATGTCTGTAAGCTGTTCATCTATGTCGTTTTATTTATAAAGCACTTAAAACAGCAACAAGGCCAACCAAGTGCTGCTGATATTTATTTATGAACCTAATTAAACTATTTCTCCAAACCGAGGTTGTACATCTGCAACAGGTAAGATACTATTTGTTAGCTGGCTGTGTGTCAGTAGTGTCTGTGTCAGTCAACTGGCTAAAGGTTTTCAGGTGTGGCTGTAGCTGCAGGCGCGTCATGTGGGGGAGGGTGTCTGACCGGTCTGGTTTTCATTCTCCTTTGTTTCTGTCAGTCAAGTCTGCTTTAAGAGTCGGCTCTATTTTATATGTTTTATCCAATCTTTTAAGTATTTATTCGAGCCTGGGTGCTTTTTGGGTCATAAATCTGACATCTTTGGTTGGTGTCTCTTCTGAGGTCTTTACTTTTACTGTTATGCTTTCTACGTTATGTTTTTTATCAATATATTTGTGTGGACAGTACCAACTGGAAATGTCTCAAAATGGACTCTTTAGTGCCTCCTGGTGGCCAGGCTTCTAGGAATTTCGGAGGGAAATCCCCGGACCACCACTTTGAGCATTTTAACTCGAAGACAAGAGATTTTTAGCCTGGTTGATACCAGACCCATGTCCTTCACTTCGCTTTGAAGGGAAATGAGAATTGAGCGGAGCTGCGTAGGAATGGCGAGGGCCAGGCTAAGAGATTTTAGATCCAGTGATATGTCTCACCTAAACAATCCTAATAGATGTCATGATATGATGATGTAACAGTTTAGCCACTTGGTGTCAGTATAACTCTTGGTTACATGGTGGTGTACAAAGGTATATAAGAAGTCTTGATTGTTGTCAGGTGTGACACAGCAGAATAAAGTGGTGTTCAAACAACATGCTGGACTCTCTTGGTGGTATTAAACGGAACACAACATGGTGTCAGGAGTAAAGTAACCAGTTTGGATCACTGACAAGTGAGGAACATGGATTCTTTGAAGCCACCAGAGAATTTGAAGCTGAGCGGCAATGTTGACAGCAGTTGGAGGAACTTCAAGCAACAGTTTCTGCTGTATGTGAAGGCCATGGGACTGGATGAGGAGCCAGACAGCAGAAAGGTAGCACTACTGCTGACAATAGCAGGTTCACAAGCCATTGAAGTGTACAACACATTTGTTTTTGATAACGAAGACGACAAAGACAAGTTGGAGAATGTGCTTGATTATTTTGATAGACACTGTTCACCAAAGAAAAATGAAACATACGAGAGATATGTGTTCCGATCTCGTGTGCAGCATCAACATGAAACGTTTGATAGTTTTCTGACTGATCTGAAGTTGAAGGCTCAGACATGTAACTTTGGCACCTTGAAAGACTCCATGATTCGTGACCAGATAGTGTTCGGCGTGGCAGACAAGCAGATCCGAGAAAGGCTGTTGAGAGAAATGCAGCTTTCCTTGGAAGGAGCTATGAAGATTTGCCAAGCAAGTGAGCTCTCCCAGATGCACCTGAGGACTTTCAACAATGCAGACGACAACCCGGCCAGCATCAGTGAATCTGTTGAGGTTGGTGCAGTTTCAAGCAGAGGACAACATCGCAGAGGACAACGGGCTGTGCAACGCATGGATGAAGAGATGTTCAACTGTAAGAGATGTGGTTCTCGACATAAGCTGAAACAATGTCCTGCGTATGGAAAGCAATGGCCCTCATTCACAAACTGTTCGTACGCACAGATTTGTTCTTAAACTGTGCGTACGAGTGATTTAGGATCATTTGTGGCATTCAACAATGTTTTCAGATACGAACAAAATTTACGAGTGGTCCGGACCTGTCGTAAATTTACGAGGAGTCGGTCCGCTGTTATCCAGACGGACTTCCTTCACTAATAACTTCATATTTTGTTACTCAGAAAATATTCTGAGTTTAAGAAGAATTAAATGCAACGACACAAATTTGTTAAATTAAATGAAGCGGCTCCAAACCCCCCCGCGCCACTCATGTCGACCACCGTGCGCCACGCCACGCCCCCCACCCCCGCGCGCGGCCGCGCCACTCATGTCGACCACCTCCTGTCATGTTGGCACGCTGCGCACCTCTTGCCACCACCTCCTGTCATGTTGGCACGCTGCGCACCTCTTGCCACCACCTCCTGTCATGTTGGCACGCTGCGCACCTCTTGCCACCACCTCCTGTCATGTTGGCACGCTGCGCACCTCTTGCCACCACCTCCTGTCATGTTGGCACGCTGCGCACCTCTTGCCACCACCTCCTGTCATGTTGGCACGCTGCGCACCTCTTGCCACCACCTCCTGTCATGTCTGCTGCCAACATGACAGGAGGTGGTCAAGGATTGACCACCTCCTGTCACCACCTCCTGTCCGTGCTGCGGCGAGATGTTTTTTTGAAGCCATTTTCAGATCAAACCATTTATTCTTGATTTCTGATACTGTACGACCCACGGGAGAACATGCACTATATTAATATGAAGTTAACTGTAGTTTCGAGACACTTTAAAATGCTTCTGTTCAAAAACACATCCGACACTTGCGGGGGGTAGCAGTGCGCGACTGAGAGCAGATCTCCGAACGCGTAAAGTTCTTCTTTTTACTTCTTGAGTTTGAATGAATGGACACTTCCTGCTGTCTGAGGCAGGAAACGTAGCCTTATATGGTGTTTTGAGGGGTGGGGATTATGTAAATGACTTCTCCGTGTGCACGCGCAGCTGTTTAGGACAGGTGGGATTCATCATATTTACGCAACCATTTACACACGTTTCCTCATGATAGAAGACTTTGTTGAATCTGACGTGGCATGTTCGTACGAACGCTTCGTACGAACAAAAGTAGGAGAAATTTAGGATAAAAATACGAACATTTTCGTGAATGAGGGCCAATGTTCTCAGTGTGGGGGAAAAAACCATTTTGCCAAGTAGTGCTTTTCGAAAAGAAGAGGAAGGTCTGTGAATTTTGTTGAAGATGAAGATGCTGATGAAGATGCTGATCTGAGTGACACATTTTTTATTGGTATGGTAAACTGTGAAGATAAACCACAAGAAACAATTCATGTTATCCGAGAAGATAAATGGATAGCACCATTGCAAATTAATGGCACTATTATTCCCATGAAATTGGACACTGGTGCTAAAGCAAACCTGATTAGTATGTCTGACATTAAAACAATGAAAGTCAAGCCAAAAATAGAGAATAAAATAATCACGCTCAGAGATTATAATGGACAAAGTATAAGGTGTTTGGGAACGTGTAGACTAAAAGTGACCGTCAAGGGAAAAACACATAATTATTCTCTGTAGTTAGTGATGGTTTGGACTCTCTTTTAGGTGACAAAGGCTGTGAAGACTTGCAGTTGGTGAAAAGAGTGAATCGCATTGATATGGCTGTAAGTAAGCAACATGACTCTGTTGATTCTATAGTGCAAAACTATGCTGATGTATTTAAAGGATTTGGTGTACTACCTTTTACATATAAAATACAGTTAAAAGAAAATGCAAAACCAGTAATACATCCAGCTCGAAGAATTCCTACACCATTAAGAGATGAAGTGAAGAAAGAGCTTGAACGCATGACTATGTTGGGAGTGATTAAAAAAATTGAAGAACCAACAGATTGGGTTAGCTCGATGGTGTGTGTGAAGAAAAAGAATGGAGAACTGAGATTGTGCATGGATCCAAAGGATTTGAATGAAAACATTAAACGTGAGCATTACCAGATACCTAAACGTGAAGAAATTACTAGTGAAATGACAGGTGCAAGATATTTCACAAAATTGGATGCTTCACAAGGTTTTTGGCAGCTGAAACTTGATGAAAGTAGCAGCAAGTATTGTACTTTCAATACTCCTTTTGGCAGATACTGTTTTTTGAGACTACCATTTGGAATAGTCTCAGCATCTGAAATATTTCACAGAGCAATGGAACAGATTGTTGAAGGACTTGAAGGAGTTCGAGTGTATGTTGATGACATCATAATCTGGGGTTCTACTTGTCAAGAGCACAATGAGAGGCTCGTTAAAGTTTTAGAGCGCATTAAAAGTCATGGACTAAAACTCAACAAAAGTAAATGTCTTTTTGGAGTTGAAGAAATTGTATTGTTGGGAGATAAGTTATCGGTACAGGGCATACAGCCAAGTCAGGAAAAAATAAATGCCATACTTAACATGTCAATACCCATAGATAAAACTGGAGTACAGCGCATCATGGGAGTGATAAACTTTGTTGGTAAATTTATTCCCAATCTCGCAGCTAGAACGTCCAGTATTAGACAACTTTTGTGTAAAGAAAATGATTTTCAGTGGGCTGATGAACATGATTGTGAGTGGGAAAGCCTTAAACAACTACTGACTACTGCACCTGTACTCAATCAATCACCTTTATTTAACCAGGTAGAGCCCGTTGAGACCGCAATCTCTTTTACAAGGGTGACCTGGTCAAGTGGTCAGCAGCACACGTCACATTGGCAATAGGCATTTGCACTTATCAAAAAGAAAATAAAGAAAACTACAATCACAGTAAACAGATGTTGACAGTTCAAAACCAACAGGATATGACAGATTTCTATATACATTATATACAAAACAAGCAGACAGACCTCGGTTGGGTAAATAAAGTTAAAAAATCAACAATGACATGTATATTGGATAAGTAATGGTTAGAAACATCTGCAATGGTCAAGTTTCTTGATGACATTTTCTACTACGGTTGACATAAAGGATCCAGGAGAGATGAATGTTGATAGTTTCAGATCTTTCTGTAAGTTGTTCCAGGCTGAGGGGACGGCGAAGCTGAATGCTCTTTTTCCTAGTTCAGTTCTGACAGGAGGAACTGACAGGAGGACTAAATCGTTAGAGCGCAGGGAGTAATGACTGTGTGATGTTTGTATTAAGGAGGTGAGGTATGACGGGACTAGGTTTAGGAGGGTCTTGTAGATGAAGGATATCCAGTGAGTGTATCTGCGAGTGCTGAGAGATGACCAGCCAGATTTTACGTAAAGCTCACAGTGATGAGTGCGATAACTGGAGTCAGTAATGAACCGAAGGGCACCGTGGTAAATGGAGTCTAAGGACTGTAGGTATTTTGATGCAGCACTCATGTACAGCACGTCACCATAATCTAGTATTGGCATGAATGTTGCGCTACTAATGTTCTCCTGGCTTTGCATGAGAAGCAGGATTTGTTTCTGAAGAAGAAACCTAGCTTCAGTTTGAGTTTGTAGTACTGACCTTTTATGATCCAGCAAAGAGCATTAAGGTGTCGACAGATGCTTCCAAGGATGGTTTAGGAGCTGTGTTACTGCAAGCTGAGGGTGAGCTGTGGAAACCAGTTGCTTATGCATCCAGATCAATGACAGAAGCAGAGTGTCGTTATGCTCAGATTGAAAAAGAATGTCTAGGATTAGTTTTTGGATTGGAGAGGTTTCACAGTTATGTTTATGGCTTACCATCATTCACTGTAGAAACAGATCATCGACCACTTGTAACAATTGTGAGAAAGAATTTGAATGATATGTCTCCAAGAATTCAACGAATGATGATGAAACTTCAGAGATATGATTTCGAACTGATATATACGCCAGGAAAACACCTTATCATAGCTGATGCACTGTCACGAGCACCTCTTAAGGATGCAATGAGTACTACTGCAGAAGATGTGGAAAGCTATGTGAACATGGTGTGTGCAGCTCTACCTGTATCTAATGCAAAGTTTGGACAGATAGTAGCAGAAACAGCAGCTGATGCAGAGTTACAACGTGTGGTTGAACACATGGAGAATGGATGGCCAGAAGGATCTAGTTCATTATTCTACCACATTAGAAGTGAATTGAGCCATGTGGATGGACTTTTATTAAAGCAGAACAGGATTGTTATTCCACAAAATTTACGGCAAGATATTCTGTGTAGAATACATGAAGGTCATCTTGGTATTGAGAAATGCAAAAGAAGGGCCAGGGAAACTGTGTTTTGGCCAGGAATAAATAGAGACATTGAAAGAATGATAGGATCATGTGAAACATGTCAAAAACACAGAAATAAGCAAACTAAAGAACCTATGATTATTATGGACATGCCAATGGAACCATGGCATAAAGTGGGAATGGATTTGTTTCATCTTCAGGGCAAAGACTACTTAGTTGTCATTGATTACTATTCTAACTTTCCTGAGATGGCATTGTTGTCAAGTACATCATCAACTGGTGTGATTACACATGTGAAATCCATTTTTGCCAGGCATGGTATTCCATATGTGGTTGTAAGTGATAATGGACCATGTTTCAGTAGCAAGGAGTGGAAGATGTTTGTAGATCATTATGGATTTGAACACATTACATCAAGCCCCCTGTATCCTCAGTCAAATGGGAAGGCTGAAAAAGGCGTTCATATTCTCAAACAACTACTGAAGAAAGCTGCTGACAGTGGTTCAGATCCTTATCTTGCTTTGCTTAGTTATCGAGCGTCACCTCTGGAATGTGGATTATCACCAGGAGAATTGTTGATGAATAGAAAACTGCGAACTACATTACCATGTTACACTAAAGTGAGAAAGATTCCAAAACTACATCGAAAGCTAAGATCTTTAAAAGCTAAACAAAAACATGTGTATGACAAAACAACAAAGCAGCTTCCGCTTCTCAACAGAAATGACACAGTCAGAATTGAAGATTCTGGTAGATGGATGACCAAAGCTAATGTTCTTGAAGAAGTTGCTCCTCGATCTTTTACAGTAAAAACTGAGGAAGGACAAATAATTAGACGTAATAGACGCAGTTTGCTTAAAATACAAAAAACTGTTAAGGAGCCAGTTGTTTTTGGTGAAGGGGATGGAGTAGACGAAACAGACGGAGAAGGTCATAAATCATCTCCATCTAATTCTATTTCTTTATCTTCTTCAAGCACAGAGATTTCTAGTGAACCTGTCTTAAGAAGATCAACAAGGCAGATCAAGAAACCTCAAAGACTGAACTTTTGATTTAAAGGTTAATGAATATGTGTCTTATTGTGAATGTATACAGGGAACCCCCGACCTACGAACGAGTTCGGGACCTAAGAACCGTTCGCAGCTCGATCCTGTCGTAGCTAGGGGGTGAAAATAGCGTCCCGTTCGTAGGTCGTTATTCCGTTCGTAGGTCGCGGAAATACCGCTAACGGTGCGCCGCGCACACATTTAACAGCATGAGACTGACATACTGGGCCATAAACATGCACAGAACTTTATTTACAAACACTTATCTAAACCATTACACCACACATTCATCCATAAACACACACAGTAACTGTACATCAGTAACTTCACATCAGAACTGCAGGAAATCAGCAGGAAATCACATCAGCAAAATGATGTCAACAATCACACATGAACACTTCTCAAAGTGCAGCTTTTAACATCAGAGCAGCAAATCAGGGACTCCCATCAGCAAAATGATGTCAACAATCACACATGAACACTTCTCAAAGTGCAGCTTTTAACATCACAACAGCAGCAAATCAGGGACTCCCATCAGCAAAATGATGTCAACAATCACACATGAATCCATAAATCCATCAGCAGCATCACATCTATCAGAAGCATGTTGCAACCATCATGTTTTTGAAACCAGTGCGTTGATGAGTGTCCATGTGCATGAGAAAGAAGTCCATGAACTCAGAAAAAGCTAGAAGCAGCAGAAAAATGAAACAAAATTGCCTTACTTTGACTGAAGTGTAGGTAGACAGATGTTTTTCTCATGATCAAACCTGCATCTGATGGAACTGCTTAGCCATTGCTCAACAATGAATGTTGGGAGCATTTTAGGCCAGCTGTTAGTTCAGGCAGGTGTCAGTTCAGGTCTGTGGTCCTGATGTGAGCATGTCTGTGCATCACATGAAGTGAAGCAAACGCTTCCAGAACAGCCCTGTCTCATCCACATTGAACACCTGCTGGGCAGTGTACCCACCGTCCCTGATGATCTGAGCCAGTTCTGCTGGGAATGCCTCAGCTGCCTCGTGGTCAGCGCTTGCTGCCTCACCAAAATGACACGGTTAAGCTGTTGTAACACTGTAATAAAAGGGAAAAAAAATGTAAAAAACAATCGTAAGTCGTGGACTACCTGTACCTGCATTATTAAAAAATAAAAATGAGAAATTAAATGCTCACCCTGCACTCTGATGTTGTGGAAGTTGTTTCTTTTCCTGAAACGATCAAACCATCCTTTAGATGCATTGAAGGTCTCTGGTCCATCCAACTCCCCTGATGTGCTGCTTGAAGTCCCTCCTCCTGCGCTTGAAGTCCCTCCTCCTGCGCTCTGGGAAGACGTCCCTTCACCCGGATCGCTCTGTGCAGCCCCCTGCCCCCCCGCACCTCCCTGCTCCCCTGCACCTCCCTCACTCGTCCCTAGTTCTAGCAGCCTGTGATAGATCCTCCTCGCCTTCTCACAAATCACAGACATGCCAACTGGTATTCTGCGTTGCGTGTTGTCCTCCAGCCATAGCACAAGCAACCTTTCCATCTCAACTATTCTACCCGTCCTCTGTTTTGTAATGATGGTGGACTTCATGGGGGCTGAAGCACGCACTTGCTGCAAAATGCGCTCTTTGTCCGCCACTATCGTCCCCACAGTCGACCTCGGTAAATCTAGCCTCTCTCCTATTTTTGAGGGTGTCATGCCCTGATCAGACATTTTTATTATTTTTGCCTTCGTCTCCAGCGTGATCGTTCTGCAAGGTTTTTTCCCCTCTGCCGCGTCCGCGGACTTTCCAGGTCTCTTCGGAGCCATTCTTCAACAATTAGCGTACGAGCTAACGTGCTAACTCCTAAAGGGCGAGATACACTCGAGCGTCCTCACGATACGCCTATACGCAGCGTACGTACGCTGTGGCAAAAGCGTAGCCCCTCAGGGCAAGTACGCGCAAAAGTATTTTTTTACTACGCATACGCGATGCGCATACGCGATGCGCATACGCGATGCGCGGTGTCTGACCTAAACTTCCCGGCGCCGGACTGTTTTGTATGTTACACAAATTAAATAAATTCCCCTTCTTTATCGCTGATCGGGCCTTTTCTTTTGTTTTTTTGCCTAAAGTCAAGTAACCGCTTCTTCCTCCGTTCACTCGATGAATGAAATGAATGAATTCAGGTCCTACCTGGGTGCGCGATGTTTTATATATTCCCTGGTGGGCTGTGTGCTGCAGGAAAAGCACTCCCTGTTATTATTTTTATTTCTGAGAGAACTTTTTAT
Source organism: Garcialebias charrua (assembly GCA_038048925.1). Lineage (NCBI taxonomy): Eukaryota > Metazoa > Chordata > Actinopteri > Cyprinodontiformes > Rivulidae > Garcialebias > Garcialebias charrua. The sequence continues at coordinate 13,956 of JBBPBX010026602.1, read as the reverse complement.
AACATATATAGTAGAAACACCGCATCAGAACACCGCAGCGGTCTTCAGCGAGCTGCTCATGATAGGTTTCACTTTGAGCTGACTGAAATCTGTCAATCATTTCAGTAGGCGTGTCAAAGTGACCAATCAGCGAGCTCATCCGTGCTCAGCTGCTCATATTACAACAAGGAGAACGCGAGCGTTTGAAAGCTGATAGTTTCTGAAAGTATAGAAGCGAAAACATACGCACAAAATATGCGCGCATACGCGCGTATACGGAGTCTGCTTCAGTGTATCTCGGCCTTAAGTGTCATTGCACCGAAGCTCAACAAAATTACATTTCAGTACAGCCCGTCTGAGAAAACATAAACAAACAGACATAGGGAGACGGAGTCTGAGGCCACGGCCTCAGGAGGCGCTGCCCTTTTTGTTTGGATAAGGTAAAGTGAAACACAAGGGGAGGTATAAAAAAATCATAACTCACACTGTGTCCTACATGGGATACAGTGGGAAAGTTCAAAAGAAAAAATCGCCTCATACTGATGACATCATAATCTACTTTTGCATGAGGAAGCCGAGGAAGGCGGTGAGTTGTCCGTGGACACTGCCAGATAGTTCCATAGTCCTAATAAGAGATGATGCAGTGTCATTCAGCCGGCTCAGCTCTGACACAGGTCCACAGATGTCCTCGGGAAGGGAGTGGGTGGGGGGCAGAGCTTCTTTTCACATGACATCCAGGAGAGTTTGAGAGAGCTGGCCAATTCAAGGCCAAGCGGGGGAGCCAGATTCAGATAATTATCTTGGAACAGGCCAACTCTGCTTGATTTTCTGTCCGCCTTCATAGTTCTGCTGGTATGTCTCAATGGCGACTCCAAACAGCCAAATTTTGTGGTCAACACTGCCGGGCCGAGCTTTTAACTTCTCCAAGGTCAATTCCTTCCCTCCAGCAAGTTTCAGGAGCCGCAAGTGGCCTGCGATTCTCGGAAATTGCGTCCAGTTTATGGCTCAGCTCACACAGCATCTGAGTCTGAGTGCTCACCGCACTGCACATTCTTTCACACAACAGCCTTACAATGGCCAAAACAGTTGCTGAGATTTTTCACATTTGTCAATATGCCAGGTAACCGTCAACTCCAAAAAGCAGAAATCCTGTTATCAAATACAATTATGTGCATGTCTTTTACATCCTCAACCGACAATACTGACAGACATACAATCTTCCACTGACACCAGAAATCTATCGTGTATCCAGCTGCAAGTGTCCCAACAGGGCAAGAGGGCTCTCCTTCACCCTGTCTTCTCATTGAGAATTTTTTTTCATTTGCGTTGAGAGACCAGCTGACTAGATCCATGATTTCCAATTGGGAAGATGTGTAAAGAGAGCATAGGGTGCACAGGACAAAGAGCAAAGCAGGAGGGAAGTAGGAGCAGGATGAAAATGTATCCGCCTTCATCGAGCGCAAGCAGTAACTATGTAAACAAGATCAGATAAACTCCATTTCTCAAATATATAAAGTTCTTGTGGTGAAAATGAGTGCGTGTAAGGTTTAGCCTTATACCCAGATATGCAATCAAGAACAGCAACTTCATGGCCAAGACAAAGTTTAACAGTTTTTATTTACAATCAGTGAATAAATAGACAATGCAAAGGATAAGAAGGGCAGGACTGGAACCTTGTAGCACAAGGAACAACATTAGTTTGGAGGCTTCTTGAGAGTTGGTTTAGATGTTTATTTCTTACTGAAAGTAAGTATTAGAGTTTTCACATAGTCAAAGTCCCGTTATAATGAGGAGTGCAGAATATAAAAAAGGTAGGTAAGGAGAGATCACATTGAGTCTCTGGAGACAACCAAGAAGGTCCAAGGCTCAGGAGTAACGCAGGAGTCAAGCTACAACATGGAGAATTAGAGATTAGCTTTCACAATAAACAAGGAATAAAATAAAGGCCAGCATTGGCAGATAATGCACCAGCGTCAGATCGCAGTCATCAACTGCCTTAAAGTGCGACTAAACCCCTGTGGATCGGTAACTCCTCCTTCCAAAATCTCCCTGAAAATGGGCGTGTCGAGAGACAAGGAGGGGTGGAGGTAGAGTTGTGCTTTTGTTCACGCCTCCACCTGCAACAACCTAAAACAAATTAAACCTCTAGCCAACAACATACACCAAGCAACAACAAAGAATAAACATGTAGATGTATTTATCTATTCCACCCATTCCATCCAAAACCAAAGGCCTAAAGAAAATGAAAATAAAAATAAAACCGCTTGTCAGGAGTGAAATGCAGCACTTCCATATAAGGTATGCACTTCTCATCTCTGCAGGGGATTGGCTCTGCTTGAACCACCTGTGTGACATCACACATGAGCAGACATGTCACACATGAGCGTTTGCACAAATAAGAAAATTAAGGTGTAATCCACCAGTTCAACCCATAGAACTACCGTAAACACATTTTTAGACCAAATATTGCCAAATATTGCCAATTTACACAGATATGCACAATTATGTGAGAATAAACACAGCCATAGTGCTAGATAACATTTTAAACACATTCTAGGGAGTTTATCAGCTAAAAAAAGTTAATTTTGGGTTTAGTCGCACTTTAAGTACTCCTGCTGTTCATTAGAAGAATGGTCTTCAGGTGTGGTGCTGATGACGCCCTCTGGTGTAGGAAAGCTGCAAGAGAAAACTGGAACTCCCACAGTGTGAAGATGTGATTAAAAACCCTTGAAGTACCTTTGAATCAAAAACAATTTTACACTTTTAGGGATATGCCTATTTTTTAAAAAAAAGTGGGGGAGTGGGGGATACTTATTAGCATTACGTATTCTTTCATCAGAAAACATTCAGAGCCAATGATTAGTGAGTAAACTGAACAAAAATACAACGTAAAGCAAAGTACAACTTGTACGTTTACAACAAAAGTAGAACTTTCAGTGTCGCAGGACCAGCTACTGATTGTCACTTCTCATTTAAAAAAAAATATTTTTAGCAAAATGTCTGCAATAAACAAAGAAGTGCATCTAGTGAATAAACAAAACAAGTCCAAAGCTGTGTTTGTAAATGAGCAACCAAGACAATGTTTGTGGCTCTGTTTGGATCATTAACTTCATTAATCAGCAGAAATTATCACTTGGACTGTGTTTTGAGTTTTCATTATCTGTATACGCCATAATCATCAAAATTGCAAGAAATAAATTTACAATATTTCACTCTATGTATAGTGAAGCTATATATAGCACAAGTTTCACTTTCTGAAGAGATTGGTAAAAAAAACTTTTTCATGATTTTTTTTTTTTTAAGATTCAACAGTATGTTACTATAAAGTTCAATAAAATTATTTAGGTTCTATTATTATTACTTTTATTATTATTTAGAATTCCTATGTGATTTCTATTTTTTTAACACAAGAAGTGCAAAAATAATTTTCAGCTTCAGCCAACCACATTTGATTTATGTTAATGTACTTTTGGTTTTTAAATTAAAGTAACAAAAAATAGCTTTTTTGCTCTTCATCCTGTAAACAGTGGACACATTACCACCACTTTGAATAAAATCATCCCCTTAAATTGTAAATATGATAAGTTCTCAAAATTATGAATCAACTAGTTCATTATTATGAGATACTATCTTAAATGTATGCAAATTTATACTTTTGAGATTAATTGAGTGGATTTTTTTTCATATCTGTGGCAGAAATGGGTTTCCGTAGCTGGGATAATTTTACACTGACATGAAGCATTGCAGAACCAGTCTGTCCATAAGCCAAAACACCTCTCCAGACGCTTGAAAAACAGCCTTTGTTCTACCTTTACTGAAGAGAGGAGACCCCTCCATATGGAACAGTTGTTACCAAGCTCTAAACTCTTTATTTTAGCCAAGGTTCTAGAAAAACTGAAACTCTCAAATCAAGAAGTATTTGGATTTTTTTTTTTTACCATCTTACCTCTTCATCAATCTGGTTTCAGGAAACAACACAGCAACTGAATTGCTGAAGGTCTTTAATGATGTAATTGAAGCACCGGATGTTAAGGATTATTGTGTTACACATTTAGACCCATCTTAAGGTTTTGATACTGTGGACCATGACATTTTGTGTCATAAGCTCTCAGAGACTGGTTTTTCAGATTACACTATTGGTTGGTTATCTTTATTGTCTCTCAAATTGGAAGCAATGTGTTCAACATAATGGTATTTCTTCCAGTTATCAAACTGTTAACGGTGTACCACAAGGTTCAGTCCTAGGACCCACCTTCTTCACAATCTACATAGTATAGATCACTGATGCATCCTTACATGTCTATACTGATAAGGGGTGGGGCAGATCCGATCCAGTATCGGTATCGGTATCCGATACCAGCAGAATGTAAGTATCGGGTATCGGAACCAACCTGCCAATATTTCCGATACTTTCTAGATGTCAGAGAGCACATATATTTCACCATACTCTGTGACTTCTGTCTTAACATTGTTACTTAGCGGTATATTAGTGTTCAATTATAGATTAAATCTGTATCTGTTGATAAAATTCAACAAGAATTACAACTCATATAGTGCCAGAATTAAAAATAAGACTAGAAAATGGGGAGTAGAATGTGATGATTTCCCATAATGCTTAGCAGTATTTTAGACTAGTGTTCCTTGCACCATGAGTCAGAAGGACGTCTGTGGAAGAGACCTGCCTCTTCTTGTATGCCATTTGTTTGTGAATTACTGTAGTGAGGCTCAGAGTGTCTTCTTTGGGTTTACCTCACACAAGTCCGAGTTTTGTGCAACATACGTGCTCTCCCTTCAAGAACTTCATTATTACAGCCTCCTGTAGTGGGCATGACCGTGTCCACTTTGATACACCTGTGTATTTTTGAACTGTTCCAGAGATGACCTTTACTGACCTCTCAGTAAAGCAAGACATTTACCACAAATTATTCCATTAGGTGTATCAAAGTGGACACGGTCATGCCCACTACACTCCTATGCTTGAACACCGATATCGGATCGGAAAAGTATCGGTATCGGTCGATACTCAGTTGTTATGTATCGGATCGGATCAGAAGTGAGAAATGTGGATCGGTGCATCCCTAAATTACTGATGACACAGTTGTTTACTGTTGAGCTAAAACAGTTCAGGTTTTTCAGCTTTTGCAGTCCCCTTTTTGACATCATCCAGTCAGATTTATTCCGTGACCGTCTCAAACTTGTGCTAAATGCCGACAAAAGCAAAGGGATGTTTTCAAACAGGAAGTCGGTCCCAGCAGTTTTTCCTTTGCTTTTATCTTCCAACGGTGTTCCTTTTTTTGGGTATTTTGGTCAATTCGCATCTTTTTTTAAGCCTCATTTTGGAAACTTTGTAAAGAAATTGAAAGTAAAAATGGGGTTTCTTTTTAGAAATAGATCCTCTCTGGATACAAGGACTGTTTTTATATATATATTTTTTACATTATTAATTTTCTTCCATTTATTTTTCAATTTAGAGCCTGTGCTTTTTTTTAATGATTGTCTACAGTTGTCATTGTTCTTTGTCTCTCTTGTAAATAAGTTCGAGACTCAATGAGACTAACCTGTATAAGTTAAAGTTGAATGAATTTAAACATGCTTTTGTTTAAAACACTGAAAAACTGTCAAACTCCTCACACAGTCAGGCAAACTGTGCGTTAAACTGTTTTCTGACTTTTCTGGATGAAACATTTGGATTCAAAGATGCTCTTCTAAGCGTTCTGAATCTAGTTGTTCTGTATTTAGTCGGGCCAAACTTAAAGCGAACAGAAAAGCTTTTGAAGCGACACTAAAAGGCTGTGTTTATGTGCACACTGTTCAGACTCTGACTGAGCCTGAAGACATCTGCATGCTGGAGATCAGTCAGCAGCCGACCGGACACCTCCCTGCTGCTGTAAGAATTTAACCATCATTAACCATCAGAGCTGGATATATATTACTGTAATATAACATGTATTAATATTTATTATTCACTGCTTGTTGAGTTTAGTTTTGTTTGTCCTCCTCTGAGGCATTTACATCTGGCTTTATTTTTAGTTCTCACAACATTTAAACCCTTTTTTATGTTAAAACCTCATATCATTTTGTTTTATTACATTTCTAATAAATACCATTTCCTCCCAAATCTAGATTTTCTTTCTCTACTACATTTAGTCGAACTGAGCTCTTTTAGCTTGTTTAAATGCCAACACAGCTGAAATCAGCCTGTCTTTGGTGTTGTTCGGCTCGTGCAGATGTTTGTGCATGTTGTTAGGGGGGTGAGGGTGGGAGGAAGTAAAATTGCAAATTAAAAAAAAAAATTAACAAAGCTCACATTGAAGTCTTTAGTGATTTAGCGGGTTTAATATAATAAAGCAGAGGGAAATGTTAGAAAATTCACAAAAATTAATCATATTGCGCATATTCATTTTATACAGAACAGATCAGATGATGTGTTTCTGCAGAAAAATGGTCAGAATATTTTTCTTCAACACAAAGAGCATGTGTAACATCTGGACATGTTCAAGATAAGATTTGTAATAAAAATGAAAAGTCGAAAAGGGTTTGATTTAATGTTGTGAATTAAAACATTTTATTTGAACTTAGATGAATTATATTTCAAATCATGCGCAAATTATTCATTCCGTTTACATTATTATTATTTTTTTGGGGACATTTTATCCATAGTGAAGGAAATCTTCTGATGTTTTAAAAAGTATCTGATAAAATTTTAGACATTGCAGAAATACAAGCACAGTTTCACCATATTAAAAGAAAAAGGATTTTTGTTTATTGGCCAACTTTACATATCTTAGACTGAATAGTTTATTAATAAAAAATAATTAGTATGATTTCTGCAAATCATGCAGATGGCTTTCACTTGTTTTATTTTTATTTTTTACATATTTACCCCCCCCCACACACACACACACACACACACACACACACACACACACACACACACATACACACACACACACACACACANCCCCCCCACACACACACACACACACACACGCACACACACACACACACACACATACACACACACACACACACACACACACACACACACATAAATAAAAATAAGGATGAAAAAACCAGATTTAAATCTGATTTTGTTTTCTTTAAAATAATTGACTATCTAATTTGACATTGAACGACTTCAGAGCTTCATTCTCCATGTGGTGCAGGACCATTTCCTTTTTTTTAAATCATGAAACGAGACCAAACAGCATATTATTGTTAATAATGATAATAATAATTATTATTAATAATAATAATAATAATTCTGTTTTACTTTGAGAAATGTTGCAAAATAATTTTATCTAACCAAACATTGTTTTTTTCAGCTATAATCTTCATATATTTTTCAACCGTCAGGTATTTTAACTCATTTTTGGCTAATTTAAAAGAAATACTGTACTTGTTTTTGCTGCAACAAAATCAACTTACTGAATAACTTAATGAACTTGTCGAGTGTCTGAGCAGTTTAAAGGTAAATCTAACATAAAATTATGTTTTTCATCTTTAATGTAAATTTTCTTTTCCTTCTTACTAATCAAATTAATGTTTTTCAACAACCAGTCTAGTTTCATTCATTTTCTGCTGCTTCTTAATTAATAATCTGAAAACTCAAAACTTGAAAGCTCCGTCCTGTCTTCCTCTGCTCATGCACTGATTCAGAAGAAAACTACGATAAATGTTTAACACCAATGTGGAAGTTTGAGAGACCTTTTTTAAAGAAAAATAATGCACTTTATAAAGAAATCTGAAATTTCTAAAATTTTAAATATGCTACTAATCATTTTACAACTATTACAATATAATTAGCTCCACTGACATGTTCTTTTAACTTTTCAAAAAATGGCACAACATATATAAATATTAAGATAGACCTCTGACCGTTTTTGCTAAAATAATGTTCAATGAATGAAATTTCCTCTCAAAATATTTTAAATTTAGCGCCGTTTTTTTAGACCGTAAATCCGGATTTTCCGGTCACGTGTCAGCAGAACCGATCTGACGTCACGTCCGATACTGAACTCTGCTCAAACCGTACATTGAATGGACAAAAATATAAACGCATCCGTCGAATTTAGCCAATTAAAACTACATTTTAGCGATTTGGCTTCAGTTTGGGGAAAAAAAAGTTATTTTGAGTGATGCACAACGAACGGAAAGGTTTATATTCTCCGTATTGCTTTTTTTTTTCAAGGGAGGTTTCACATTGAGCACCAGATGGCAGCAGAGCTATCGTGATAACTCTTACAGAAGCAACACGGAGAATATAAACCTTTCCGTTCGTTGTGCATCACTCAAAATAACTTTTTTTTCCCCAAACTGAAGTCAAATCGCTAAAATGTAGTTTTAATTGGCTAAATTCGACGGATGCGTTTATATTTTTGTCCATTCAATGTACGGTTTGAGCAGAGTTCAGTATCGGACGTGACGTCAGATCGGTTCTGCTGACACGTGACCGGAAAATCCGGATTTACGGTCTAAAAAAACGGCGCTAAATTTAAAATATTTTGAGAGGAAATTTCATTCATTGAACATTATTTTAGCAAAAACGGTCAGAGGTCTATCTTAATATTTATATATGTTGTGCCATTTTTTGAAAAGTTAAAAGAACATGTCAGTGGAGGCATTTTTCTCTGCAAAATATAAATTACAGTCTGCTCAGCCACATCATTTAACTCTGACACGTGCATTCTTTTAATCTTCTTCCCTCAAACTCTCTCGCCTCCTCACAGCAAAGTGTTGGGTCTAAATCACGGCTCCTGAAATCATGTTTCTCTTCACCTTCTCAGATGGATGACGTGACGAGGGAGTCGGGGACGAGGCCGGTGTCCAAGACCACGTCGTCCGTCATCGTCACCTCCATATCAAGCCCGTCCATACTGAATAGTCCCCCTGGTTTCCACGGCAACCTCAAAGTGGCCAAAACGTACACTCCCATCTGTAAAGAGCTGCTCGACATTGCCAGGCTGGAGACTTCAGCTTCAACGTGAGCAGGTGGAGAGAGGCGCAGCACTTTGTGAACTTGTATGAGGGCTTCCCATCAGGGGATAATCTGTGCCAGCACACTGTTTGGTATTCCGGGTACGTAAATTAGAATTGTTGCATTTTTATTTTGTTTTTGTTTTAGGTTTTGCATGCAATATAAACGTCAGTGAGGGTGTGTTTTGCACACTTGTTTAAAAAAAATAATAATAATTTTCTGGCACATGATGGTGACTGGAGATGGATTACCTCACAGCTGGAATCAACAAATTTGCCTTAAAATCTCTTTGTCAAATACTGTCTTACAAGTAACGTGATTTTTTAAATTAAAGTTATGATACAAAGTTCACAAAAGTATAAAACCTCAGAACAAATTATCACTGTACAAAGTTAAAACTTGCCACTGAAGGGTTAGTTCAGATCTTTTGAAGTAAGTTTTATGGAAAGATTGTGAACAAATAATGTCTTACCTGTTGCGATAGCTCGTTGAACAACCCTAATTTGCAGAAATAAAAATGATCAGATTGGCGATTTAATGGCTAGTCCGAGTGGGACCTAAGTGGATCACTGCCGTCCAAAAAACAGCTCAAATTTAAAAAAATCATATATATTTTTTTTAAAAGTTGTTTATTATAACCCTATTTCACAAACCTTTACATTGACAGAAAATTGCATTGCATGGTTGTATTAGAACATTCATGTAATATTCCTTCTGGAAATGTATATATGAAGGATTACCGCAAATTCAAAACTGTCAGACTCACCCCAAGCTGTGCTGCATCACCCATCAACCGTCCATCCGGATATAAGGCCGTCCTTCAGCTCTTCCTGTTTGCCCGTTTGCCAGCATAGCTGCAACCCTCCACCTCCCCATCTCCATCAGGGTTTCAAGATCCTAAGTCCTCCCCTTTCTTCATCCCGACTCCGCCACCAGGTTCGGATCCCGGGGGAGGGGGAGATATCCATAATCTATCTCCCTATGCCGGACATCCAAGCTCTCAGCGGTCCGGCATGCAAGCCCTCCGCCGGGGCCTGAGCGCCAAAGAACTCTCG
>JBBPBX010026601.1:22467-37973 GCA_038048925.1 Garcialebias charrua | reverse complement strand
CTTCTGGATGAAATGGCTGGCTGCGTCATGCCACTGATTGTTTGCTTTTTAACTAATTAATAATCTCTTCCTAATGGATATTACTGTCAAGTGTTTGTCAGTTGTAGAGTTTCCCGTATCCCGTTATCTCCTCGAGCCCCTAAGCAGTTCACAGCCCACAATTACTTGCTACAACATCAGAGTTGTTTCTTTTTCAGATGAGTGAGAACTTTCAGATCATTTGAGGGATTTTGATGGAAAACAGAAAATACTTCTCTTGCCGAGAATCTCACTGAGCCTGAAAAGTAAGCAAGCAAAACACAGAACCTTTACTTGAGCTTGTGGTCCTGGGGTATCGTGGATATTTGGTCTACTTGTACTCTCTTTTTTTTCCTGCACTAAAGTCTGTTCTATTTCGGGTCTTTCAGTGCTTTGCTCAACTTTTTGTTAGTAATTCTTAAAAACAACAGAGCTGACAGATTAGCAACGTATCTTCAGGTGGAATGCGGCTGGCTTTGACTGTTGGAGTTGAAATTAAGAGGAAAAAGGCAAACTTTTCATCACAGTCTCATTGACTTTTGTTTTTGACCAGCAAGCTGTGTGACAGTTGTTTGAGGAGCCGGTTTTTATAAATCACTTTGTGTTTTTGTTTGCATAGCTTGCAGAAATGTATTCTAGATACTGTTTCACTGCATCGTACCTGCCTCGTCCCACTTTCTGCCCATCTTGGCATTCGCCACCATGTTTATGATTTAAACTACTAGAGTAGCCAAGACTTTGAAATGAAGACAGGCACGTTTGGACCAGTTTGATCATTGGCATGAGTTTTAGATTTTGACATTCAGGGCTGTGGTCTGTTTTCTGTCAGACGAGAGCTTCTGTGCAGGTGTCAAATACAGCTAGAAATGATGAAATTAGACAAGTTCATGATCCATGCGGTGCCTAACTCGGGTCTCTCTTGTAAACGAGTCCACGAGGCTCAATGGGACTAACCTGTATTAATAAAGGTTGAATGAATGAATTAACTTATTGAGAAAACTTTGTTGCAAACATTTTTGGAGCATGTTCAAAACTCTTGCATGGTCTGTACACCTCAGACTCATACAAGGAAATTAAGAATCCCTGAGAACCCTGCAAGATATTTATGACACTTCCTTGCAAATTCCATTCACCAGCTAGTCAGCAAGAGTCGCAACCCTCTGAGATACTACTTTTACTGTTGCTGGCAGCATCCATCATTAACATGCTACAAGACTCGTCTTCTTTTTTGTGAACTTTATGAATTTATAATGTATGAAGGCTGGCTTGTAGACTCCCAACTAGTGGAACATCGTGCATTTTATAAATTCACAGCCCATTCACTAAAGGAAAAGGTTTGAACTGTTGAATACCTTGTCACTTTAAACAGATCTTATATGAAATCACCATTACCTCTGGGTTTACAGAAGAACTACCAATCACAGAGCTGATGGAGGTTGTCTTGTTTTCCTGGCAACAGAACTGGATGAAACCTGATAGGATTATTCCAAAACAAGCTGAGTGGACTGTTTCAGCTGTCTTCATTCTTAATAGGGATGCACCAATCAGGTGTTTTGCTGCTGATCACGATACGATCACGTATGGTGCTGATCACTGATATTGATCACATGGATTGGCTGTAATATTTTTTGATTTAGTTAAGATGAGTGCTACTTGCTATGTGATTTGGAAAATAGGAACCATAAAAATCACCTTAATTTGGACAAAACATGTTTTTATTTAATTTTTCCAGACCAAAAAAATATAGATATATATATTAAAAAAACACTTCACAACACAACAACTATTCAGTCAAAAGGACAACTGAAAAACAATTACATGTAAATGTATCTGCTATCAGAAACAGAATATTTAACAGATTGAAAACATTAAGGTTGTCAACAGGCTAAATAGTGCAGACAGTCAAATAAATCTCAAAACATTGCTTAAATATATATACCACCGGACCTTCAGGCTGCAAAGGTGATCGCTTTTTGTGATCGGCACTGAAAGGCATTGATCGTATCGGCTGATCACATACTTTTAACGAAAATCGGCCAATCAATCAAAACATCTCTAATTCTTAATAAACATTACATATAATTTATGTACAGTTGGAAGTTTTTATAATTTGCTTTACCAAAAGATTTTGGATTTTTATTTTTTTTATTTTTATAATTCATTGGTCCTATGAAAGCTCTGATCATCCATCCATCCATTATCTTCCACTTGTTCTGAAGTCGGGTCACAGGGGCAGCAGCTTGAGTGCTACGTTACTAATGCTAGGTCGAAGCCACATGTCCTGTGGCGACAGGTCCTTGGTAACAATCTCAGCTCCCTGACTGTTAGCAGAACTTGCAGCGGTGGAAGGGGTTCAGTAAGAAGGGCACTTGGTTCTGTGGACAGAGTGGGGCGCCCTACTTGAATGGTAGAGGAATCACTGAATTTGTCCTTTAAATGTCAACTGGGTTTAAAAAGATTCTGATGACCAAATGATTACATTTAAAAACAACAAATCCAAACCAATAGGTAATGTTGTTGTACACCTTCATATTAGCTTTTGTTGGAACAAAGTCACTCTTATCCTGTTTAAAGTTTACAATTATATATGTTTATGTAAAGTTCCCTTTTAGTTCCTAAATATAGTTAAATTTAAACTGATCAGATTGTAAACTGTAAATAATAATTAAAAAGCGAAATAAACACTTCAATGTTAAAGAATCCGGTCAGTGAAGAAAATACGGTGTTTGTTTCCAGGCAGCCAGCTGAATCTCAGAGCAATGAAAGAACGTGGCCTGGTTTGATGAATCATACTTTTTTACACCATGTAGAGTGAGAGCTCCATGTGCGTCACTCAGTGGTGGAAAGAATAGGAAAGAGATGCATCATGGGAAAATAGACCTTGTGGGTGCAGAGTTGAGGCTGAGTGTGAGCCTTTATGATATTTTGCTTTAGAGCATTTTTAGGACAGCTTTTATCATGTTGATTGCAGGTGACGACCTTCATCCTGATATAAATGTGACACTCGCCTACTACTGAAACACTTAGATTATCATATCCCGGGATGTCCTCTTGCCAACGCCCTGGTGCCATCCACTTTGGTACTTCTGATGTCAATGGTCCACACACAGACAGGTCACTCTGGCCACACGAGGTTAAACGCTTCAGTATTATTCAGGTGATGGTTTTATGGCTGATTGGTGGACGTTCTCCTGGTCATGGAGTTTGTTGTGTAATTGTCCCAGTCAGTCAATACTTCATTAATACAGACGCTCAGCCTCCGGTCTCTGTAGTTTCCATCTGTGCACGAGGCTGTGAGAAACGCCATCGATCTGTAGAGCTGCAGACCACCAATGTCACACAGTCTGTGTGAGGTCACTTTGACATCACTTCCTGTTTGCCAAGTGTCTGGGAGTTGATCTTCAAGCCCTATGCAGCATCTTTATGATTATCTGAAATAAAAACAACAGTTGAACATAATAAACTGACCCTCCTTCTCTCGCTGCTGATTTATTATTATTTTTTTTACATTTAACTTTTTGGGGTGTTGCTAGAAAACTGCAGAACAGCCCAAATTTATTTGATTAGACAGTTTTGGACATGCCACACTGAAAGACACCTTGATCATTGTTATCATTGATGGGAGTGTTTTATAAATTAAATCAAACCATGTTTGTTATTAAAAACCAAACAGTCTGATCATGTGTGGTCTAGACTTTGTGATGGGTGGAAGAGAGAGCAGAAACAGCCTGGAGGGAGGAGAGTGTAACCACAGTGGGTTGAGGAGGGAGGACCCCTCTTACTCCACGTCTTCTGGTGCGTTTGTGCGATAAGCAGTCCTCCACTATTTTCTAGGTCGCTCAGGCCACTGATCTGCGTGATAATCCATTTCTTTGTGCATGTGGTACTATGATCCACCCACCGAGGCACCACCAGAGTGACTTCACTCCTCTTCAGGGCAGTAAACTGTCAGGATGCTCCGTTTCGAAATCTGAGACAGAGAAGTGACGTTACGGTCCCTGAAAGATCATCAGATTTAGTCCAGAACTAGGTTAAATATCACACACTGCACATGAATAAACACTACCAGAGCCAGCTGGCAGAGGTTTCACAAAGGAGGCTGCTTTTACTGTTTCTGCTGACTTTAAATCCCGAGGAAGATATAGTAAAAAAAAAATTACAAAATTAGCAGTTGTATATTGAATTCTTGTTCTCCCTCAGAAAGGGTTTCTCTATCAGTAAACAGTAACTTGTAGCTCAGCACAGAACGTTATTCAAACATCCTTTACATCAAGATGTAGGTACATATTCCTGCAGCTTCTTTTTAAGTTAAAAACTATTCATACTTGTTTCCTTTTCAAATATTTTGTGACATTCATTCATTTCTCTTTTTTCAGTGTTAAAATTTGCAGCTCAGCTCGTTTCTCCTCTGTCTCCATTTTAAACCAAAGTGAACAAACGTGTTAAAACAAAGATGCATTACCCTTTCAGATTAGTGACTCCAGGCTGTGCTTTAGTAAACAGTAAATAGTCCTGCCTTAACTTTAAATCACGTTGTTGGAGTTTCTCATTCACACATTTATGTGATTGTTGGACTTTAACCGTCTACAGGTGACTGATACATCTGTTATTTTAATAAAAACAGTGATCATGTTTTGTTCAGGAAAGACTTACCGGTACTCATTTGACTTTGTTGTCTGCAGATGAAATACTGACAAGTTGTAGCAAACATTAATTTTAATAGATTCGATTATTTACATATGTTTTGTTTGACTGTGCAGAACATGAACTCAGAGTCTTTGTCTGTTTATCCTCTTTAATCCCACTCTGTGGGGCTCATTCACATTAGTAACATTAGTAATGTTGAGAAATTGCTGAAGAGACATACTGTAGTACCCAACAGCTTTTAAACCTGAAAAATGCATTTATATTCTTGTACTGTATACTGTATTATTGTTTTATTTTATTTATTTATTTATTTAAAACCACAAGGATATCATTTACAATAAATTAATAAACAATCCTGAAGGAAAAAGCATTGCATTGAAAAATCATTTTAATCCTTGGTTCTGCTCATTCAGATTTGTGTGTTCACACTGAAAGCAGGAGGGAGAATTTCAGCTTCATCGAGTAGAATGAGAGTTTTCAGAAGGGTAGAGTGATGGAAGGGGATTATTATTGTTCAGTGGGTTAATCTGTTGCTGTAGTAAACGGCGATAATCTGGACGCAACTGTCCAGGGAGTCCTGCACATACTAACAGATGGCAGGAAACACGTACCGGTAATCACACCGAGCCAAACGTGCAAACCCAACACAAAGGATGGAAAATGCTCACGTTTGAAGTTATGGATGCATATTTTCAGTCTTTGGTTACATTTGATGGAAATCTAATATTTTTATTTAGACACTGTTGTCTCCAATGATCCGTTCTACAAAAATAAACTGACAGAAGCCTTCATAAAGCAAGTTTTATATTTAATGAACATTAGAGCTCCCTAAAACGTTCATTTTAGTTCCAGAAACAACAGCTATTTTTAGAATTTAACAGGAATTGTTAATAAAAATAAGCTCATGTCTAAACAGGTTTCTGCAGCTTTCCATATTAAACGGTTAGTGGGATGACTGACATGTGTCATACAATCATCTGGACATCTTTTCTAATAAAAGCAGCAAAGTTTTCAATAGTTTATCTTAATGATGGAGTCACTGGAGTGTTGTTGTCATTTTTCTATTATTGCTTTTGATCTATATATTGGTAGAATTTGTTTAATAAAGCCTGAATAACATGATGCTCTAGATTTTAATGTTGCTGAATGTGAAGAATTTGAGACTATCCAGATGATTTTTGTTCTTCAGACAGGAGGAAATCTCAGAGGAACATTTCGATTTTACAGCGAGCCCTCAGTGGGATCGTCAGCTCAAGTTCAATGTTGAATAACTTTATTAGTTTTAAAACATAAAAACTCTGTAACCTGAAAAGTTTAAAGATATTTTTTATATTTCTGAGGAAGAAGCAGTTCTCAGCTGAGCAGATTTTTTTTGTTTGTTTGTGTTGTTCTGAAATCCAATCAGACATTTATGTCTCTAAGTCCATGTTTATGTTGGAGCTACAAGGACTATGACAAGTATGTGTGTCATTGAAATACATAATTTTTGTTTAACTTTCCATCTCTGCACCATAAATATCAGTTGGTTAGATTTTGTACAATAAAGCTGCTACTAGGTGCTTTTTTGTTTTTTGTTAAAGTAAATATTTTAAACCAATTATATTTATTCTAATCAAATCAGGACACTTTGAAGGTATTTGTAATAAAAACCTTAATAAAAGAAATGGTTTGTCTTGTTACACCTAAAGTTAAGTTTGTTAAACTGCTTCTAAAAGTTTGACTTGTATATTTTTTCTTTTCATTCCAAAATATTTTTCATCCCTGAGATATTACAGAACATTGTTGGAAATGACTCAAGTTTTATTGTTTCCTCTTCATTTTAGTGAAGCAAGGAACAGAGAAATTAAGTCATTTAAAAATGTAAGAAAAATCTAGTAAAAGTCCTCCTTAGGCCTAAAAACTAACAATGTAAATTACAGTTTAAGTGAAGAAAGTTCATGCTCAATAATCCAGGTACCAAATCCAATAATTCAGTCGGGTCATCATCAAAAAAGAAACTGTCTAGATGACCCGACTGAGAATTATTGGATACAGTTTAAGTGGCTTAGCTGAGGCGGGCTGTGCTGTAATGATGCTGAATCTAATCAGGAAGTGTTGATTTCCTCTTCTTACAGCGGAGGAGTTTACAGTACAGAGAAATAATTCCATGCTTGTTCTCAGAGTCGGCTGTTGTTTACCGATGAAACAAGTGTTCGAGGTGTTCCAACAAGGAGGCTTTTTGTTCTCTTGGTGTTAAAGTGTAGGTTTTGTTACTGCAGAGTTCTTTGTTGTGTTTACATAATGCTCTTGTGTTTTACTCTGTAGCTGAATGTGACGGGACTGATGTGAACTATCTCGTCTTGGTGTGTTTCAGTATGGACGGTCGGACAGCTACCGCGTGGCCACCACGCAGGACAAGGACGACAAGGAGTCTCCCAAGAAGAAGGGGGGCAAAGATCTGGATGACCTGAAGAAGGAAGTGCCCATAGTACGTACAGTACTTCCTGTTTCCTGTCTGCACTGATCGTTCCCACTGGGAGTATCCGTTTGTTTTTACATCTGAATGTTGTCATCAGTATTAAAATGAAGTTAAGACGAGTAGAGATAAATGTTTTAGTTATGATAATGGTTCAGTTTGGTTTGTGGGGATCTGCCTGAGTCATTCAGTGTTTTTGTAAAAATATTTGTTTTGTGTGTCAGTAGGTCTAAACTAGACTGTTCTCTTGATCTAAAACTTAATGACATGGTTCAAATTCACAAATATAACATATCATTAAATGGTTTTATTAAAAAGATACCTACAACCTTCATGTCCTTATTTTAGCTACTGTGTAAGTTTTGCTAAATATCCTTTTGTAGATTATTTTTGAGATATGCAGAGTTTTATTTGACACGTGTTACTGAGACAGTTATGAATAATTCAGTCGTTTTAACTTGCAATTCATTTTTATTCTTCTTAGACAGAACACAAAATGTCTGTTGAGGAGGTTTGCCGGAAATACACCACTGATATTGTACAGGTAAGGTGATTTCTTCTTTAAATAAGACAGCTTCGATAATTATCAGAGTCAGAGAGTCTTTATTGTCATTTGCACCGCATGTGGTACATGTGATGAAAACGAGATTATGTACACAGGGTCCCAGTTACATCCAACAACAAATGCAAGAGAAAAAAAAGAAAAAGAACAGTAATAACATCTAGGATAACTAAGAAAAACATCAACTAGTAATACACTAAGCCCTAATGTAGTAGAAAAACATCATTATAAACAGCAGCACGAACATGAGTCTGTATGAGCAGATGGTCACAAATGAACACAGCAACAAGAAAACAGATCAGCATCAGCATGATGTGATATTTTGCAGTGTTTATTCTTATTATTTATTTATTCATGAGTCTAACAGCCTCAGGGTAGAAGCTGATCCTCAGTCTAGTGGTTCTACATTTGATGCTCCTCAACCTCCGTCCTGAGGGGAGTGGGGCAAAGAGTGAGTAATAAGACAGCTTAGATAATTATATAATACTATCCATCATACAGTTAAAGCACAGTTGGTGTAATTATTTTAAAACTCACTGTTTCCACTTGAGTAACACAATGATCTTTTTTCTACAATCTTCTTGGGTGCTCAGCTGTTTCCATTATCTTTACCCACTTCTTCCTTTCTGGGTCAATGGTGTCCATATCCAGCAGTCACTGTGAGAGAGGTGGGGGACACCTGGACATGTCTCCAGTCCATCACAGGGACACATAGAGACAAACAAGACTAACAACCATTCACTCTCTCACCTAGGGACAATTTAGATTTACCAATCAGCCTAACATGCATGTTTTTGGTCTGTGGGAGGAAACTGGAGAGCATGTGGCCTCTTGCTGGGATTTGATCTTTTAGCAAGTCAAATCAGTTTTCTCATCCTGAGCATTTCATTGTGCTGTCAACCTGCATATGACAAACACAACTTGAACTTGAATGAGGCCCCTGGCTGGGATTTGATCTGGCGATCTTCTCACTGAGAGGCAACAGCTCTACCAACTGATCCACCGCGCCGCCCTAAACTGTTTCCTATTCCTTTCTTTCTAAAACAGCTCAACGCTGTCGTCTATTTTGAGTTTCATCCAGCCTACTTTAATAACCCATCCTCCTCCTCTTCATCCCCCGCTTTGCCACACACAGGGTTTGACCAATGCCAGGGCAGCAGAATACCTGGCCAGGGATGGCCTGAACGCCCTTACCCCACCCCCTACCACCCCAGAGTGGGTCAAGTTCTGTCGTCAGCTGTTTGGTGGTTTCTCCATTTTGCTGTGGATCGGCGCCATCCTCTGCTTCCTGGCCTACGCCATCCAGGCTGCGACAGAGGACGAGCCTGCTGGAGATAACGTAAGTTTGTTGGAGCAGAAGACGGGATGAGTTCTCCATCATAAATCATCTGTGCATGCAAGTAAACAGAGCAAAGATGATGCACTGTACTTATAACATGCTGACCAAGAGAGAAGGCTCTGTGTTTAATGTTTTATATTCAACGTGTTTTGGAAATGCAGCAAAAATAAGTTATTAACAGAAATGTCTCAAATCTATGATATTTCTAAATGCAAAAACTGTAGACTAGCATATATTTCATAAAGCGATTAATTTGACAAACAGCAAATAGAGAAAGCTACATTTCACAGAAATAAACGCCTCGGGGAGGGTATGAGTGTTGGTCAGTGTGAGTGGTTGCTGTGTTTGTGAGCTCTTTAGCAAGCAGTCTGCAGAGTCCTTTGGGAATGAGTGTGTCGGTGATAAGACTTGTGTCAGCTGTTTGTCCAAACACCGCCAACCGGCTCGTCTTCAGAGTGACACAGCGTTCTGTTAGCATTCGTTTTCATCACGCCGCAGGGAGCCTGGGACTCCTGGCGTTAGTAATATCAGAGTAAGAGGAGGGTGTTCACGGGTCAGCACTGTTTTATGTCAGGTCAGAGCTCAGCGTAGAGCTGAGGACAGAGGCTAAATGTCTCTGAGACACACAGCTTGAAAGGACAAAGCACTTGACTCCGACCACAGGGAGGAAACGAACACAACGCTGAGTCAGGACGAGTGACCGAGACTTTCATCCACCAAACTCCGAGGACCGGCTCAGTCAGGGGGTGGTCTTAAATGAGAGATTTCAGAGGGGATCTATTAACTCATCAGAGAACAGACATAATTATAAAACCGCTAACATCAAACACAACAGATCGTTTCTGACATCAGTGATGGCGTGTGTTACTTTAAGAAATCAGATTTGACTGTTTCCTGAAGTATCCTCTGGACCTTTTCTTTCCTCTACGGTCACACATTTGATGTTGAAATTTGTCCCTTTTTGAATTTATTTTACTTCTCATGCATCGCATCTATTTTTACTCCTTCCATATGATTCAGTATTAGATAAAAGTGTTACAACTTTATTATCTTGTGCAGACCGAAGGTCTCATGTCTTATTTTGTCCTTTTTCTGCCTTCAGTTATATCTGGGCATCGTGCTGTCGGCCGTCGTCATCATCACCGGCTGCTTCTCCTACTTTCAGGAAGCGAAAAGCTCCAAGATCATGGAATCCTTCAAGAACATGGTTCCTCAGGTAACACACACACACACACACACTTAATGAGTCAGCATCAGGATAATTAGAGGAAGTGACTTTACTAAAAGAATAACTCACTAAAGAATTTAATGAAAACGTTCTAAATTCAGTAACAATATTTAATACAGCAATGATTAATAAAATTCTAACGTTAGTTTTATTTCAGGTTCTTCAGGGGCTAATGTGTTTTTATGAAGCTGCACGTTGCCTTTTTTTTTTATACTGTAAAACTATACCCGCCATTCGTTACGTCTTGATGTAATGTCACATTTCTTCCCTGTCGTTTCTCCGAAATATTTATTTATGGAAATATTTTCCATATTTTCTCTTTAAATCTCTCAACCCTTCACACTGATCCCAGCAAGCCTTGGTGATCCGGGAGGGAGAGAAGATGCAGATCAACGCTGAGCAGGTGGTGGCAGGAGACCTGGTGGAGGTGAAAGGAGGAGACAGGATCCCCGCTGACCTCCGTGTCGTCTCCTCCCACGGTTGCAAGGTGAGCTCCAAACTTTTAGAAACTTTTGTTTACATTTTTACACACATGAACTAATTTAAGAGTTCCCTCCTCCTGAGTTCAGGTGGACAACTCCTCCCTGACTGGCGAATCAGAACCGCAGACCCGATCACCTGACTGCACCCATGACAACCCCCTGGAAACCCGCAACATCGCCTTCTTCTCCACCAACTGTGTGGAGGGTATGTTTATCACTGTCAGCACGCTTTAATTATTTTAAATAACTACGTACATGTTTTATTGAGATTTTCTGTACATGTAGCTGATTAATTTACAGAATAAATTAGGCTTTGTGTACATTTTTATTTTTTATTGCCAGTGTTTTGCACATAAACCAAATGGTTCACTTTGCTCACCGCTAATACGCAAACTAAAAATATGGCTACACTAAACAGTTAAAAAGATTTAGTGGAAGCTAATGCTAAAGAGCTAACTTTTATCATCCACTGCTGTCACAGACACTGTTAGACTGTAATGTGACAATGTTGTAAATTAGCACAACTTGAGCCAAGATGGTGTAGTGGTTAGGGCGTTTGACTTGGGACCCGAAGGACGCGGGTTCGCGTCCCGGCCACTACACATCTTGGGGTGTCTATGAGTGCACACCTATTTCTCCAGCTCCCCGAGCGCCTTCTATGGCTGCTCACTGCACCGCCTGGTAGGTGGTTGGGTTAAATGCAGAGACGAATTTCGTCTGTGTATGGGAAACATACGCAGATGACAAGCTTAGACAATTATTATTATTATTATTATTATTATTAAACTGAGAGGGTGTGAATATAATAACCTTTATAAAAGAAGTGACACAGTTATTGAATATTTTATTTATTAAACACCAGTATTTGTTTTATCTTTCTATTAGCTTTGAAAAGTCATTCTTTTTGAGTTATACAGACTTTTGTTTCAGTCGACTTTCTTCAAATGAAAAGGGTATTTTCTTGATTTCACTGCAGTCAGTTCACATTGTGTTGCTTTGAATGTGTCTGACGCCCTCTTGTGGTTTTATTAAATCAAGTCTGTTCATCTCTGACTATGTACACATTTCTTTTCTAATCAGTTTCTGTTTTTATATTTCTGGACCCCATGCAGACACATTAAATAACAATTATTGATGTATAACCTCTCCATCCAGGAACTGCTCGTGGTATTGTTGTGTGCACCGGCGATCGTACAGTGATGGGTCGTATCGCCACGCTCACCTCAGGCCTGGAGACCGGCAAGGTAACACCATCGTTATCTCTAACAAACCTGGATCCACTTTACACTGAATTTATTTCACCTTTATTTAAACAGCAGAGTTCCTGTTACACGTATTTATCTAAAAATCAACCTTTTTGATTTCTGCACATTCTGCTCATCCATGGCTCAGTTAGATTGTTTTTTTTAAATTGATGCACCTGTTTCTTATTTTTAATATATTTGAGTTAAGTGACGTTTCCTGATCTTCAGTAATGAATTTTGTAGCTTCAAACATTCTGGAAAAAAATCATCTAAAAGAAGTTTCAGTGCTTTTATAAAATGTAAAACCGAACGTTAAGTGATTGGTTCGATGTTTTTCAGACTCCCATCGCCAAAGAGATCGAGCACTTCATCCAAATCATCACGGGCGTGGCTGTGTTTCTTGGCGTGTCCTTCTTCATCCTCTCCATCGTCTTGGGTTACTCCTGGCTGGAGGCGGTTATCTTCCTCATCGGTATCATCGTGGCTAACGTGCCTGAAGGACTTCTGGCCACAGTCACCGTGAGTCGGCTGAGAGAAACTCCGATTGATGTTTGTGCTGAAACTAAATTTGTTTCAGTTATTTTTACAGTCGTGTCTCTTTTATCAGAGTTTTACCACCTGAGTTTTTCTGTAGGCCTCGTTTCTAGAAACATGATACAGGTGGTCCCCGACTTACGAGCGAGTTCTGTACTTATGAGTTGCTCGTAAACCGAAAATTCGTACCTCGGAACGGCCCGCAGTGGCTATCTCGTAAAACCGGAACTTTGCTCGCAAATAGAAAAAAGACGCTAGCGCTGCGGCGCACACCCGTTTATCAACATGAGACTGAACAAGCGTACATACTGATCCTTAAACATGCACAACACTTTATTTACAAGCAGTTAGCTAGCACATTACACCACACATTCATCTATAAACACATACCTGTACAGTTTTTTCTGTACAACAGTGCTTTTCTCCGCCTTTTGTTTTCACACGACAGACACGTCGTCTCTCGCCCCCCCTCCGCGCGCTCTATGTGCAGTCAAAGTGCAGTGCAACTGTCTAGTCCAGACAGAAAGGACTGTTAGTATCCTAACTTCATACAGAAAAAGTTTTAATAACTTACCGAAAGCCGTCTGCTTGCGCCGCCTTCAGCTGCATCTGTTAGCATTAGCCCCCCCGAATCCGCAGCTCCGGGCAGTCCGGTTTATCTGCATCTCCAAAAATGCTGTCGGCTTTGTTATTCCAAGTTAGCTCGTTGTCCCCCGATGTCTTCGGCTTCCAGTCCGACATCGAGGCGAGCTCCAGGGACCTCTGATCGCACAAAGCCGGCTGTCGAAGCAACAGCTCTGGTGGGGTCCGGTTTAGCATGTTAGCTTAGCTCATACCATGAGCTGCTGGTCTCGCGCGGCGCTGTGGGAGCGCTCGGCGGAGCGATCGCGGCTGCTGCTCCAGTCCTGAGACATTCACAGAGTTCAGGGAGTGTTTCCAGTTAATTTATCCGTATGAGGCATGCTCTTATGGGAGAAACAGTCCTCCAAAAGCTGACTGCCGAGTGCCGACCGAGACTGGAACTAATGAATGTAAAATGGCGGCTCCGCCATTTTACATTCATTAGTTCCAGTCTCGGCAGTACCGGAAAGTTCCAGTCTCGGCAGTACCGGAAATACCGCCTCCGCCGCGGAGGCGGTATTTCCGGTTCCTGGTTCCCGCAGGAAGTTGTTCAAAAAAGCACGAAATTATTTAAAAAAAATGATAATAATGATACTTTACGTATTTATAAAGCCATTTAAAACATTCACAGCTGCAACAAAGTGCTGTACACATGAAATTAAGAACATTTAAACCCCCCAAAAAATAACAAATTTTATTTTTTATTTTTCATATTTTTATTAATTATGATAATCTCGTAAAGTCGAACGCTCGTAGGTCAGGGCGCTCGTAAGTCGGGGACCACCTGTATTTATTTTAGCACGTAAATCTACCATTCTGAATATATGATTACTTTAATAAAGTTATCCGATGCTTTTATAGTTGTTGATGTTTTTAAGTTGCTCTCCTCGTGTGTAAGTGTGTGTTTTTGTGCTCTTGTGTCTGTTTTGTGTTGTATTCAGTGATTTGGCCGGTGTTTCTGCGTCTGCGTGGTTCGATCGTTGCTTCCCTCCTCCTCTGTGTGCAGTTTGATGTTACTGCTGATGTTTTGGTACTTTAACACTGTGTCTGTGCTCCTTTCTGTTTCTGTGGTGAAGTTGTTCTGTCTGTGTTTCTCTTTCTCCTCCTTCCTGTTTGTATGTCTTCTCTTTCCAGGCCAGGGGCAGAGCTCTCTGCAATGACAGCAGCTAACAAATGTAATGACATTAGGCCAGTGAATAGTTCTGATTAGCAGGCCAACCTCCTCACAGCTTGGGCTTTGCTGGTTCTGTTTGGCCCACTGGTCTTGCCGTACTTGGCATGATAAATGAATGCACCTCTGCTCTGCTACATAACTTTACTTTGTGCTTCTGCATCGCTTGTTGGGCTGTATTTTAACTCTGAGCGGTTCTTAATTTAGTGCATTTTGCTGAGATGTTGAGCAGAATAAACGTCTTCAGGCGTCTGAGTGGTTTGGTTGAAATGTTTCACCACTAATGTCTCTGCTCATCAAACATTAGTCCTAACAGTTGAACTGGAGACAGCTGGACTGTTTTTTGAAGTTTGAAGTCTCACTTGAAAACGTTTCTCAGATTAAAAGTGAAACAACTTCAAGAATCAGAAAAGGAGTCCAGCTGCCTTGGATTTTATCAAAATGTCCTGGATGAATCCACATCAGCATACAGATGTTAGTTTAATGCCTGCTCATCTGTGATCTGTTTTCACCATAGAAGACTAATTCTTCTTTTCTTTCGTCCTTGTCTCTTTCCACTCGTCTCCTGTTTCTTCTTGTTGCTTGTGTCTCTGTCCTCCCCTCCAGGTGTGTCTGACGCTGACTGCCAAGCGAATGGCTCGTAAGAACTGCCTGGTGAAGAACCTGGAGGCCGTGGAAACTCTGGGCTCCACCTCCACCATCTGCTCTGACAAGACGGGAACCCTGACCCAGAACAGGATGACTGTGGCCCACATGTGGTTCGACAATCAGATCCACGAAGCTGACACCACCGAGGACCAGTCAGGTGGGAGTCTCCTCTTTGGCTGGCTTTTTTTATTATCATCTTTTGTATTCAAATTTTAGGACAAATAATTAATTTTGATTCTTAAGTGACTGGTGTTCCAGATATACAATCACTTAATCCTTGCCAAAATGTTTACTCAGTAATCTAATCAAATCAAACTCAGATTGAAATATACAGCAGATATACTGAACATATACAGTATATACAGGTAGTCCCCGACTTACGAGCGCTCTAACTTACGAGGATCCAGACTTACGAGCTGGCAAATTTTTGGAAAAAACGCAAAAAATACTGAGTTTTTCTGTGTTTTTTCACCACAGTTCGTTAGCTAAACATGTGGACACACGTTTCCGATCATTTTTATGCACTCATAAGCAGTTTTTCGATGAAAAACGAGTGT
>JBBPBX010026601.1:6594-18705 GCA_038048925.1 Garcialebias charrua | reverse complement strand
TTCAGCATTATATATTTTAGGTTCTGAGTCTTCGAATGTTGTCATATTTTAATGTATTTGTTCATTTGACTGTATATTATGTTCATTTTGTGTGCAAGTTCTTTCAATGATTTATAATTTGTCATCTCCTGAGCTCATCTATGTTTTTCCAGATCCTTCAGTTATTTTATTATTTTAGCATATATTAGATGTTGGCACCTCCACATCATTGCATTCAGTTTTTATTCACAATTTGTTTAGTGTCCCAACTTTTTTGGAATCCGGTATGTAAACAAAATTAAAATACTATGTTATTCTGCATGGTCTTTGTCAGTTAGGCCTATTACCAAATGCAGATGCCAAAAAGGAAGCTGAAAATGATGTTTGGATTATGTTTAATGTCAAATTTTGTCACTGGGTTGTCATACATAAACAGTGCCTTATTTTATTTATTTATATTATATATATATATACTGTATATATATATAACGGCTCCTTTTATATCGGTGAGTTATTTTGATGGAATTGCTGATGTCCGATATTTAACTTTAATGCTAATTTCATCTGATTCCGATACCATGCCAATAATATCGTACATCCCTAATTTTATTTTTTGTTTGTTTACTTTGTGTAGGGATGCCAAAGCTTGTGTGATTCACGGTACAGACCTGAAGGACGTCTCTGAGGAACAGATGGACGATATCCTGAAGAACCACACAGAGATCGTCTTTGCCAGAACTTCTCCGCAGCAGAAGCTTATAATTGTAGAGGGCTGTCAGAGACAGGTACACCTGTTGTATGAACTTCAGTCAGAACGAACATGTGATCCACGTGTCAGTGTACTTCCTGGTCCTAATAAATGTCTGTGGACTCTTCCGGTCAGGGAGCCATTGTGGCCGTGACAGGAGACGGTGTGAACGATTCTCCTGCCCTGAAGAAGGCTGACATCGGTGTCGCCATGGGAATCTCCGGTTCTGATGTATCCAAACAAGCCGCAGACATGATCCTGCTCGATGACAACTTTGCCTCTATTGTTACTGGAGTAGAAGAAGGTACGTGGTTTAAAGACAGAAGAAATGTGAGAGAAAACTCCAACCCATCATTTATTACAGTATATTTATCATATTTGTCCATTCAGGGCGTCTGATCTTTGACAACCTGAAGAAGTCCATCGCTTACACTTTAACCAGCAACATCCCAGAGATCACCCCCTTCCTGTTCTTCATTTTGGTCAACATCCCCCTGCCACTGGGAACCATCACAATCCTCTGCATCGACCTGGGAACAGACATGGTGAATAAAACCGAGTCAGAGCCGACGCTCTGTCGTCTACAGATTTAATACGTTCACATTCGGCTTTCTCGCCTTTCCAGACACATTCAACATTTTACTACACACAAGGAGCCAGTGAACTTACGCTAGAATACAACAGAACATACTAACTGTATGAATTCATGTTGGACAGGCTTCTTGTGATTAAGACACCCAGTTTAAATGCTCTTTGGATGGATGAACAAAAATACTGTTATTTCTATCATTCTTGAAGCATGTATAAAATAAAACTGGCACAAGGTGGCAGTGTAGGAACAGTTTTCAGAAGAAGCAGTTTTACAAAAAGATTCATGGATGTGTTCATTGTGCTCTTTATTTATTAGGTAAGAAAAAAAATACATAAATAACACTATCCTATCCAACAGCTGGGTTTGTAAAAGAACGTAAGGTTGTTGTAACTACTTTTGTTACATTAAAAATAAGAAAACATAGGTTCATAAACTAAACATTATACATTACAATTAACACAGTTACTTGTGTTTTATCTGACTGCTTGTATTAAGTTTACAAATACAAACAATATTCTTTATTTAATTATCGTGTTTAAACGTGCTCATGTAGATGTTGGCTTATCAGCTTTACAGCTTTTTTAAATTTATTTATAAATTTACTACACAGAAAAAAAGTTTTCCCCACATCAGAAGCCAAATGTATAAATTTACACAACAAATACAAACTCCATAAGTATTTTTGTTTATTCGCTTCCTGCTTCAGGTTCCAGCCATCTCTCTCGCTTACGAAGTAGCAGAGAGTGACATCATGAAGCGCCAGCCGAGGAACCCACTGAGAGACAAACTGGTCAACGAGAGACTCATCAGCATCGCCTATGGACAGATCGGTTGGTGCACTTCCTGTTTACGCTCCGCAGGTTTCATTAAAGTCAAAAGTCAAAGTCAAGTCAAAGTCAACTTTATTGTCAGAACTGCAATATGTACAGGACATACACAGAATTGAAATTTCGTTTCTCTCAGTCCCAGTCTCAGTAAGTGGACCAACCAGTTTGCTGTAGCCAAGATGGTTTCTGGGGGCTGTCCTGTCCCTCGTCGACTCCTCCCAGGCAGGCAGACAGGGACAGGACAGCCCCCAGAAACCATCTTGGCTACAGCAAACTGGTTGGTCCACTTACGTTGTTTACTTGGTGGGGTAACTTCAGTGTGCTTGGGACTACTCTGACTGATGAAGCCCTCTGGAGTGAGGGTGAAACGTTTCTACTAAAAAGAAACTGTCCAGATGAACTGATTGAGAATGAGCGGGTTTGATACCTGGACTATTGAGAAGGAACTTTCTTAAATTAGATATACAGTATTTATTTGAGGCTGACAGTTTAATTAAGAAGGTTGATTTTCCCTCTGAGGAACATGAATAAATAAAGTTAAAGGGTTAAAACCATCTAATTCAAATAAAATAATAAAGTCTATACAGTAGTTAAATAAAACTGGTTTTTGAGCTGCATGCATTTAGCTGGGAGCTGCAAGAAAAAGAATAAAGATCAATTCATTATGAAATAATTCTTTATTAGATTACTGCATTATTTAAAAAAAATTTTTTTGCTGCAGGGCAGTTCTCTGGGTCACATATTTTACATTAAGTTCAGATACATTGAAACCTCATGTAAGTCATTGTTACTTGAAGCTAAATTGTTTAAAAACAGTTATTTGCACTTTTCAGAGAGCATTGTTAATAAACGTTGGCAAAATGTTACAATTTTATTTTATCAACAACACAAAAAAGTTTCATGCTCAGGATTTTTTTTTTTTTCACTTTAAGAGACATGAGACATGTTGCATCAGTCGGATGAACCGGCCCTGAGAAAGTAGCGTCTGAAGGAAAGTAAGAATAACAGAAAGAGGACAGTGTACAGGGTCCTCCTGTCTGGTATGACACCAGTTGCTGAAACCTTTCCACTTATGTGTCGTGTACCAGTCGTGTGGAAGGGGCCCTGGCATTATTCATTGTATGTGCGACCTCCCCATCATACTCTGAGAAGGTAATGCCGGCCCCTGTAGCGGCCAAGTCCAGAGCCGGAGGCGACTGGGATTGGGATGCAGGATCTGACCCCCCAACTGTGACAGGAGGTCCTTTTTATGAGGTAGAAGCATTAGAGAACTGCAACAGAGCCTGCGTAACAGTGGAAACCAAGTTCTCCCAGGCCAGAGGGAAGCAACTAAGAGGACTTGATGCCCCTCTTGAAGGACTCTCAGGAGTGTTGGGCCTATTGGGGGAAGTGGCAGAAAAGTAAACACTAGCATCCTGGGCCAGTCATGTTCCTGTGCGTCCTGACCCAGGGGACTGGCAATGCCTGCCGGAGAAAACCAAAGTGGATGCATCGGTACAGACAACCTCTCTCCGAGATGACAGAGAGCCCAGTGGGACCCTATTCACCATAAACACTGCATCTCGCCACTGAGCCAGTGATGCGAGGGAATGAGGGGACACCAGCAACCTCCTGCGTTGGTGCACTGCATGAGTCGGATCCAGCCGCAGGCTGTCGAGCCACAGCTGTAAGGGGCACAGAGACAACAGTCCCTAAGGTACCACCATAGAGGCAGCAGTCCGGTTGCCTAAGAGACTAAGGAACGCAATGAAGGGGGGTACACGGCTGGACAGGAAGGTGGGTAGCATCTGCAGAATCCTGCTGACAAGCTATAGTGACGAGCAAGCCGCCATAGTGAGGGAGTTCATTGTGATTCCCAGGAACGTGACCTCCTGAGAGGGAATTAGGTTTCTCTTCTGCCAGTTCACACAAAGACCCAATAGGTCCATGTGATTGTGCACCATCTGTGTGTCCACAGCTGCCTGAGCTTGTGTTGGTGCACAGATCAGCCAATCATACAAGTAGGGCAGGATCTTCAACCCCTTGACCTGTAGAGGGTACAGGGCTGCTGCCACACAACGGGTGAACACACAGGGGGACAGAGAAAGACCGAATGGAAGAACTCTGAATTGAAAATGCATGCCCTGAAATGCAAAGCGAAGAAACTGCCAAATGGTGCTACACAATTGGTACATGAAAGTATGCGTCCTTCAAGTCAACCAAGGTGAACCAGTCGCCTGGAAAGACTACCTGGAGTACATTTCTGATGCTCAACATGTGGAAAGGAATGGTTTTTGAAAACACGTTCCGACCTCTCGGGTCCAAAATTGGCCGTAGTCCACCACTCCTTTGAACTAAAAACTACTTTGAGTAAAGGCCCCCTGGATCCCACAGGGAGTTGACAGATACCATAGCAGCCTTAGCCAGCAAGGCGTCTATTTCGTGGTTCAATGCCTGGGCTTTCACCTGGTTACGAATGGCCATCATTCTGACCTGACCAGGAATGGAAGGGTGGCAGCAGAACTGAAGCATGTAACCCCGAGATAGTGTTGACACAACCTATTAATCAGACACGAGAGTGGCCCAGCTGTTGAGCTAAAATGGGGTAAAGTGTCCCACCGCCTGCCTCCAAATGTAATTTCTGAGCTTCCTTGCTTCTAGGAGGGCGGGAAAGATGTTGGGAGGGCTGCCTATGCTGAAGAGGAACAGGAGCCCGACCTCTGGGCAGAGCCTAGCTATGAGTGGGCCCTGCAGCGGGCCCTACAGCAGGCCGCGGTTGCCCCAAGGAAGGTGTAGGCGAGGTTGGATAAGTGCGTGAGGAGGATGCAAAGGTACCTCCAGCAGGACACCGAGATTGTCTGCAATGAAGGCCGGCCAGTTGCGGTCTGGGACGGGTGGCCTGGACTGAACGTTCCAAGGCCGCAAGTGCAGCAGAACCAAACATCTCCCTAGAAACTACAGGAAGACTCATCAGGGTCCTTCTACAGGGTTCAGTCAGGGGAGACTGCAACAGCCAAACCTGGTAACGTGCCTGGACTAGGGTAGATAACACATGGCCTATCTCCCTTGAAAAAAAGAACAAAGGCATGACGGGAAGCGCCCATCAGCATTTGAGTAGGCACATCAACTGCTAAGCCTTCCAAGTAACCAATGCGACAGCGAGTTACTCAGTCTTCCCTATCAAGCTCCCGAGTCATAAGCTCTACAGAGCAAGTCATCTGTGACCCGACACTGAGGACGAGGGCACCTGGCATTAGCCCTCAAAGCCTCATCCGGAGCCACAATGAGGGACACTATGGCGGGTTTGACAGAAGGCATATGGCCCAAGCCCCACTTGGGCATATCTTACATGGCCACCAGGGCCCTGCCATCTGCGGTCGGTCATGAAAAAGCCTTAGTATCCATCCAGCAGGCATGTACCTCCTTTATGTATTTAGCCGAAGGGGGAACCATAAAGGACGACCTAGCAGAAGGACGTTTAAAGAAAGTGCTGGAAGCAACGGGTTGGCTCTGTGGAACATCCAGGTACAACCGAGCAAGAGCAGTTTTCAAGGCACCCACTATTGAACTGTCCTCCTCTGGCTGAGAGCAAGAGGAGATGTGCAAACTAGCAGTCGACACACATGAGCCAGACTCAAACTGATCTTGAAAATCAGTTCCGGATGTTGCCAGGGAGATAACATCCTCTTCAAAAGCAGAGGCCCCTGAGCCCATGTTCTGTCCCAGGTCAGGGTCCCCAGTCAGACCAGTGTTGCCCCCTTCTCTAAGGGACTCCAACAGCACCTTCATCTGTTCCAGCTCAGAGGTGAGATGGGCCACCTGCCCAGATAGTCCTTCTGAGCCCCTGAAGCTTTTCTTGGTCCGCTTTTGTAGAGGCCCCAAGGCCTCTGAGGCCACACACTTCACAGGCTGGCTTGCAATCTTCGAACCAGCCAAACAAGCTGTTCGCAGGGACAAGGGCAGAACGGAACTGTTGGGGCAGGCCGCTTCCGCCAAGGCCTCCCTCAGATGATCCGGCCCCAAACAAGGGGGGCAAAGATCATGTCCATCCTCCAACTGGAGAAGGGCCAAACAGGCTTTGTAGCACTGCACGGCCAGCATCTTACTGGTTACTTGACTAGAAGCGTCAGGTCGAGCAGGAAACGCCACTTTTGACGCTGGAGTCGATGAGCGAATGGACCCGGGAACTCGGTTGAGCAGAAAATGCCACCAGGGGTTCCCCAGCTGCTAGCTTATAAAAGCAGTCAGAAGTGCTATGACTGCTGTAGAGCCACAAGTAAAAACTGCCACACGAACACGGTTGCAACTTAAAGAAGGAAGGCAAGCTGAACATGGCTACACAACTCAAGAAAAAATGCAAGCACGAACACGGCTGCACTATAATGAAAAAGGGGCAAGCCGAACATAGCTGCACAACTCAAGAAAAATGCAAGCACGAACACGGCTGCACTATATTGAAAAAGGGCAAGCCGAACACGGTTGCACAACTCAAGAAAAATGCAAGCACAAAGACGGTTGCACTATAATGAAAAAAGGCAAGCCAACTCAAGAAAAATGCAAGCAAGAACATGTCTGTACTATAATGAAAAAGTGCAAGCGCGAACACGGCTGCACTATAATGAAAAAAGACAAGCGTGAACACAGCTGCCTATAATGAAAAAAGGCAAGCCGAACACGGTTGCACAGCTCAGGAAAATGCAAGCACGAAAAAGCGGCTGCAATGTAACAAATAAAGTCAAGACGAACATGGCTGTAATTATGTAAATGAAAAGCAAGCACGAAAAACGGCTACAGTGTAACAAATAAAAGTCAGGCCGAACACGGCTGAACTATGTAAATGAAAAGCAAGCACGAAAAATAGCTGCAGTGTAACAAATAAAAGTCAGGCCAAACACGGTTGAACTATGTAAATAAAAAGCAAGCACGAAAAACGGCTGCAGTGTAACAAGTCAAGCCGAACACAGCTAATGAAAAACAAACATGAAAACGGTTGCAATGCAACAACAGCAGCAAGCGGACGCTGCTGTAGAATATGCGCGAACCCGAAAACGGTTGCAACACAGGTAAAGGTGGGATGAAGCCCAATACGGCCGCTACACCCCCAAACTGAAAACAAGTAAGCACGAGTGGGGTTGCAATGCTTTCTGTAACTAAGGAAAGAACAACTAAACGCCGTACTTCCAGCCAATAAGGAAACCGATGCAGCTAGCGAACACGCTACCGCCGGGTTAACAGAAACAAAACAACTTACCAGTTGGAATACAATTAGAGGATACAAGCTTGCACAGCCTCTGGCGGGCGAGACATTCCCGTAGCTCTGACTGGAGTCTCGAGGCTACCAGAGTCAGGCAGAAAAAAGTAAACCTCTTACCACTTGCATGTGAGAAGATTAAGGGACTGGACTACCGTTGTCACGTGCTTATATAGACTCGCCGGTGTCCCGGGGGTCACACGTGACTATTTTGGCATAAATACTCAACATGCGCATGCGCAAGAATGATCATTCAGTGCTTTAAGCACCCCCTCTGGCAGTCAGTAGGGATGAAATAGAACTTTCATTCTTTGTTCAATTCCAGTCCAGAAAAACACTCATCTGGAGAACTAGAAACATTCACTATTCAAATCACTCATGAGTCATCTACAATGCCCGTCAGGGTTGGTGCACTACTTTTTTATGTCTCATGGTGCAACAAGATTCACACCACCTGTTGAGAGGAAAGCAAAAGAAAATCTTGTTTTTTTTTTCTACAATTGCAGATTCTGCTACAACAAAAATGTTTAGAAGTTTGAGAAGCTGGGTGTGTTACTGGTTTTATAAGCCTTCAAACATGGTTTCTGCCGCCGCTTTGGCGCAGGGGATAAAGCGGGCGGCACATATGCTTGAGGCTGAGCCTCTCCACAGGCGTCGCGGGTTCATGTCCCAGACCCGACAAGCTTCTTTCTGTGGTGTCTCCCCCCTCTCTACCGTTTCACCCTCTCCCTCTCCAATAAAGGCCACAAGCGCCCAAAAATGTAAAAAATACTAAAAAAAAAAAAAAATTGTTTCTAATCGCTGGAGATCTTTCTAAGCCAGAAAGAATATGACTTCTCCTTGCTTCTCTATTTGGCTCATGGACCTTCTCCTTGCTGGTCTTCAGGACCGAGTGGTGGTGAATGGAGCTCATTTTAAAATCAGTAACTTGGCCCTGGAGGATTCTGGGATGTACCAGTGTGTAGCTGAAAACAAGCATGGCACCATCTATTCCTCTGCAGAGCTAAGAGTCCAAGGTAAGAGGAGTCCAACACCCCCTTTAATCCAGCTCTGGTCTAATTTGTTGCTTTTATTGTTCTAATTAATATTTAATTGTTATTTGGTAGTTATATCAGTCTTTGTTTTCCTTCTAGTCCAGGCTCCAGACTTCAGGTTGAATCTAGTCAGGAAACTGATCCCTGCAGCCAGGGGCGGGCAGGTAATGATTGAGTGTCGACCCCGAGCAGCACCAAAACCCATCTTATTTTGGAGCCGTGGGACGGAGCTGCTTACCAACAGTAGCAGGTAGCACCGTTACCGCCTTTTATATCTCTTCACTTTATACTCTGACTCCCAGGCGACATTTTATAGCCAGAAACAGTCAATTAATTTCTGAGCAGTCATTACCAACAGATCCAGACTCATGGGCCCATTTAGACTGGCTGTGGACTATGTGAATGTGCTGTAGATATTACAGTACTGTTTAAAGTAGAGATATCCCGATTAAGACTTTTCTTTGTCCCACATACTGATCAGTCATTTGGAAAAGATCAAGCCGATAATGAGTTTTACTCCAATACTTGTATTACTTTACTGTTCCAATGATGCAGTCATGTTTCCTGCTCTGACACTGTTGGGAAAGGTTCATTGTGTTCATCCAGCCACATGTGAGTGCTGCATCACTGTAATAATCTTATTAGGCTTCAGATGGAGCTGCTTTATAAACACATGTTACCTCACAGTGGTGGTGCTAACACTTCTAACAGGTACTGCTTTTACACCAACTTCAGAAAACCTTTCCACATTAAGAAAGTGTTGTTTTTTGTTTTGTTTTTTGCCAAAAATAAAGTTCAGACATCATGCCTGATGGCAGATTATTAGCTAAAAGGAAAATGGTGCTGAAAGCTAACCAAAACATTCACCTTTTACTGCAGAGAACAACATGTTGGTCAACCAACCAACTGTTGATTTTGTGCAGAAAAGTTTCACTATTTTCCCTGCACACTAGAGAAGCAAATGAAAGGAAAAAAGTAGGGATGCACAATATTGGATTTTTGGCCGATATCCGATATGCCAATATGTTAAAACTTATTTGGCCGATAACCGATGCCGATACCGATATTTTATATCAGAGTCAGAGAGTCTTTACTGTCATTTGCACTGCATGTAGTACATGTGATGAAATGAGATTATGTACACAGGGTCCCAGTTACATCCAACAACAAAATGTAAGAGAAAGACAGTAATAACATCTAGGATATGAACTAAGAAAAACATCCAACTAGAAATACACTAAGCCCTAGAGTAATAGAAAAACATCATTACAAACAGCAGCACGAACATGAGTCTTTATGAGCAGATGGTCACAGATGAACACAGCAACAAGAAAACAGATCAGCATCAGCATGATGTGATATTTTGCAGTGATTATTCTTATTATTTATTTATTCATGAGTCTAACAGCCTCAGGGTAGAAGCTGTTCCTCAGTCTAGTGGTTCTACATTTGATGCTCCTCAACCTCCGTCCTGAGGGGAGTGGGGCAAAGAGTGTGTGTGCTGGGTGAGTGGGGTCTTTCATGATGCAGGTGGCTCTTTTCCTGCATCTGGAGGTGTAAATGTCTGTGATGGTGGGGAGACTGACTCCAACATCTTCTGTGCAGCCTTCACCACTCTCTGTAGAGCTTTTCTTTCTGCAGCTGTGCAGCCTCCATGCCACACGTTGATGCTGGAGCACAGGATGCTCTCCACTGCACACCTGTAGAAGGAGGTGAGGACTGGGCTACTCAGACCAGCTCGTCTCAGCCGTCTGAGGAAGTAGAGTCTCTGATGACCTTTCTTGATCAGGAGTTATACGTTATACGTTCCTTTGTCAGAACATAGCCCTCTTATTTAGACCTATTTGCTACAAAAATTGTGCAACTGCTGTAAGAACTGGTGACATACAGTATACAGTATTCAGTAACAGTCGTATGATATGCATAGCACTTTAACTTATATTAAATGAAAAGTGTGTAATTTATTAGCATTAGCCACCTGCAATTCTCACTTGTGGAGGCTTGTTCCAGGTTCCTAGCTGCAGTGTGGGATCTTCTACACTCCTGTGCATGAAGGACAGCCTTTTTTCTTTCAAAGTTGTTGTCTATCCACTAGGGCTGGGCGATATGGACCAAAATTAATATCTCAATCTTTTTTACAAAAATGGCTATATACGATATATAGCTCTATATTTTTTCCTTCCATAAAGTAATAACAAAAATATATTTGAGTCAAAGTTTTGTCCCAATTGTCACACAGGCACATTTATTAACAACTATAACTGTACAAAATAAATGTCTAAAAAATAAACTATTTACATATATTAAATAATAATCCTTTTCAGCTGGGGGCAGCTGTGGCTGAGAGGCTGGAGCAGTCGTCCTTCAGTGGGAGAGTTGGGGCTTCAAATCTACCAGCAGTCACATGCTGAAGTGTTCCTGGGCAAGACACTGAACCCCTCATTGCCTCCGATGTGTGTCCCATCGGTGTATGAATGTGATAAAGCTCTGATTATTCTTTGTAGAAATCTAGTAGAGGGCATGAATGGGTAAAAGAGGACACAGATTGTGTTGTAAAGAGCTTTGAGTGTCTTGATAAGATAGAAATGTGCTTTATAAGTACAGTCCATTCAGCTGTGCCATCTTCACGTTGGTCAGCCAGTGTGAAGCTGCAATAAAGTGAGCCTCCACTTTGAACCTTGAAGCTACAGCTAGACGACAGACACTCTTCTTATTTGAAATGGTTCAGAGTTTATTTAGCCGTGCTGTGTGTCTTTAGAGGAACACAGAGAGGAAGCCCGACATTAATAAAGCAACAGTTTATCATATCGCTGAAGACAAGGTCCTTAGCGGCTAACAAGAAAAAATATCCACCTTCCAGAGTGGATGTTTTTTCGCTGACCCCCTGTTGATAACGTAAACATCTCCAGCTGAGCTTTTGTTTGAACCACATGCACGCACACACACACACACACACACGCACGCACGCACGGACAGACGGTAGTTCTAGCAACAATGGCTACGGACAAGCACTGCTTTTTGAACTACGACTGATGGAATATATTTTGAGTCTCATGTTTGATTAATCTACACCTGAATGTAGCTGCTGTGACCAACATCTGTGTTGGAAGAGACACAGTCTGATCCAGTTCTAAAATCACTGTTTACTGAACGAGGGAGGCAGATATTTCACACGTCACGCTGCACTAGAATATACTAAATGTGCTAAATAATAACAGTTTAAAGCTGCACTCTGCAGTTTTTGTAGAACACAGCACTTAGGAAAATTTTCAACAGGCAAAGCATTCTGGTCCCTCCCCACTCAGAGCCATATATGGCTCTGCTCCCTCTTGCTCTGCTGCAGTTACTGAATGCTCCGCCTCCACTACATGTCCTGTCTCAACCACTGCGAAGTTCTGTGATTATATGTTAACAAAACGTTCTAAAAAATAAAATAAAAACATGGAGCGCTGGTCCAGCACACCAGAACACCATGAAATTTGCAGAGCCTCACAGAGCCACGTTGAACCCGAGTTTAATTCGCTCATGACAAATTCATACATTTCCTCATTGTTTCAGTCATGGATCAGTGGAGGAGGAAGCGATCACTTGACTTTTGGCAAAAAAAAAAGTCCAGATCAGGGATGAAGAGGGGGAATTTTATACATTTGTGTCACATACAAAACAGTTTTGCGAGAACCTGTGCGACCGCTGGGGCTGGG
>JBBPBX010026600.1:16683-37974 GCA_038048925.1 Garcialebias charrua | reverse complement strand
AAACTTGAATCCAAAACAGAAATGGTTCACTTGCATTGACTTGGCCAATGCCTTCTTTTGTCTCCCTTTGTCAAAGGATGTACGAGACATTTTCTCTTTCACTTTTAATGGCCAACAGTACCGATACACGCGCTTACCTCAGGGTTTCTCATTGTCCCCTGGAATATTCAATCAGGTATTAAAAGACCTGTTGGTTCATCATCCTCTCCCTGAAGGCACCACGTTGCTCAATATGTTGATGATTTATTGATAGCATCAGAATCACCTGAAGACTGTCTCAAAGCCACCCATGACATTCTTCTTCTTCTTCATGATGCGGGTTTCAAAGTGAGCAAAACAAAACTTCAAGCCGTCCGCACCCAGGTATCCTTCTTGGGACGGTTAGTCTCAGCTCGAGGAACAACGCTTTCTCCTGAGCACAGAGCTTCCATTTTGAATCACCCAAAGCCTAGCACGGTACAGGAAATGTTGTCTTTTCTGGGGTTGACGGGGTATAGCAGACATTATATACCTGATTACAGTGAACTCACTACTTCCCTTCGAAACATGGTTAAGGAACAGGGGATGAGAAAATTAAAGTCCAAACTCGTTTGGAGTCTTGAAGCAGAACAGTCTTTCATAACTCTCAAACAACTTTTGACTCGGGCTACTGATTTAGCCCTACCTGATTACACCTCACCTTTTTACCTTGATGTTTCTGAAGCAAAAAACACCATTAATGGCATTTTGTTTCAGAAAAAGGGGGGGAATAGACAGATACTGATGTACACCAGCATTCTTCTAGATGGTACTGAAAAACGCCATCCACCATGTACACAAATGGCAGCAGGCTTGAGTAAAATCGTCGCTAAAACAGCACATATAGTGATGGGCCATCCACTGCACATTTTAACATCACATAATGTCGTGGCCTATGTGAACTCCGAACTCTTCACAATGACTTCATTGAAACAAAGACGCATGAGTAACATTTTGGCGGCACCAAATTTATTATTTTCACATGAAGGTGTAAACATGGCTGACGGAATGAATACAACACACACGCACGATTGTGTTCAAAAGGTCTATATGGAAGAAAAAATCAGGTCCGACCTAGAAACAGAACATATACCACATTCAGAAGTACTCTACACGGACGGGTGCTGCTTCAGAATGGAGGATGGGTCTTTGAAGTCAGGGTTCGCAGTGGTTAGACAAAATGAAGATGCATTTGAGGTGGTAGAATCTGGACAGTTGATGGGAAAACAGTCAGCTCAAAAAGCCGAAATTCAAGCGGTAGTTGCAGCACTAAAATTAGGCACAGGAAAAGAAATCACAGTATACACAGACTCAGCATACGCTTATGGGGTTGTTCATGTACAATTACCCCAATGGAAAAGAGCAGGGTTTTTGACAGCAGGAAATAAACCCATAAAACATGAAGAACTCATAAAAGAGTTAGCGGACAGTCTGATGCTACCAAAGAAAGTGGCGGTAGTAAAGTGCAAGGGTCATGATATAACACAGTCAGATACTGCTGAAGGTAATAGGTAGGCAGACAGAGCAGCTAAAGTAGCAGCTGGCTATTTAGCAAGAGTTCAGATGGTGACAGTGGAAGAAGAGTGTCAGTTTAAAAATCATTGGAGTAAAGTAGAAATCTCAAAAGCACAGAATGAGGCATCCCCAGAAGAGAAAACTGTTTGGAAAAACAAGGGAGGAAAAAAGAATGAACAGAGTGAGTTGTGGACAGGACCTAATGAAAAGTGGATCCTGCCCATGACTCTGAAACCATTAGTTTTTCAGGAAGCACACGGTCCGGCTCATGTGGGCATCGGACAAATGGCCAGGAACCTTCAGCAATGGTGGCATCCACACATGAAAGATATGATAACTGAACACATAGGAACCTGTAAAGTTTGCTTACAATACAACATTCGACCTGCTGTAAAACCAGAACAAGGGATATTTCCCTTCCTGTTCAGACCAGGACAGGAAGTGATCATAGATTACACAGACATGATTGAAACCATTAAGGGATACAGATATGTGTTGATGTGTGTCGACGCCCTCACAGGATGGCCTGAAGCCATACCTGCAAGAAAAGAAGACAGTAAAACAGTCATAAAGTTCCTGATAAACCATTACATTCCTAGACATGGGTTTCCCGAAAAGATCAGATCTGATAATGGTACACATTTTAAAAACGCAGACCTGCAGGCTGTGGAAAAAATGTTAGGATTAAAGCACGCCTTCGGGACCGTGTACCATCCCCAGTCACAAGGCAAGGTCGAAAGGATGAATCAGAACATAAAACAAAAATTGAGCAAAATCTGTGCACAGACCAAATTAAACTGGGTTGACGCTCTGCCAATTGCATTAATGATTGTAAGAACTTCTGTTAATAATGGTACTGGTTTCTCTCCCTATGAGCTAACTACAGGTCGACCTTTCCCTGGACCGAATGCTTGTTCTCTGCCCAACGAGGGGGACCGAAAGATGGACCATAAGGTATACTTTGATGAGTTAAAAGCTTTGGTAACCAACTTTACTCAGCAGGTACACGAGAAAAAGGGTCCACCAGGGGACCCTGACCTACCCACAGCCGAGTGGGTGCTGCTGAGGGTCGTTAAGAGAAAGTGGACGGAGCCTTGCTGGATAGGTCCTTTCCAGGTGACCGAGAGAACCTCACATGCAGTCAGGCTGAGAGGAAAGGGGGAGATCTGGTACCTTTGGAGTCAGTGTGCTCCAGCCCGTGAACTAGGAAGGAGCTAGAGGATCGAGTGGGACAACAAGAAAGAGGTCGCATTCGAACTCTTGTGCCTTGGTAGACCAAAGTAGCCGAGTATAGTTGCGTGCGGGCCCAGAAGGACTCTGTTTTATGGGGCCACTCGGTAGAGCTGTCATCGGGCCGGAAATCCACGGCCCTACCCTACCCGAGCCCTTAGTTTAATTACCCAAGCCCGAGGGAGCCCGCTGATTTCCTAGAAATCACCGCCCGACCCGACCCTACCCGATTAAAAAAAAAAAAAAAAAAAAAAAAAACACTACGTTTATTTATTAAGCTTTTACTGCGTTCTCCCACTCAGCAAAAGAACTTGATGTTGTTCTTCTGTGTTTTGATGGAGGAGGTGTGAGCGCGCTGCTCGCAGTGACTTTTGAAGCTTCAGGAATGTCAGGAATGCGGCAACTTGTTCCGCCGCAGAGAGAGCAGTGTGCGGACGTGAGCGTGCACCTGACGCACGTCAGCTGGTGACATAATTTTGAGCTTGTTAAAGTTAGGCCACAGAAATAATGCAACTCTGTGCAAGTCGTGGATAATAATTTTGCGCTCCAGCACTTCTGCATGTCGCGCAGAAACACCTGCTGCGGAGAGTCTGTGTGTGAGGAGTGAGGACTGGCAGTGTTGCTTCAGTTTCTCATTCCAGAGACAAACCAGGTTGGTGGGATATTTGTCACCCTCCAGTTCTCTCTGTGCACGGTAAAATGGTTCGAGAAATGTCACTAAAAAGTCCAGCATGTCGGGGGGGAGACGCTGTCCAGGCGCGCGCTGCGCGCCTGCTCTCTGGCTGAGTTGCGCAATTAAGTGGCTGCGCTCAGTGCGCTGCGGTTTTCACCATCTAAATTCACTCTATTAATTATTTCCTCATCAATAAACTTACTGCCTTATATTCTTTACAAGCAGATTAAAACAATTTTATATTGTGTGCATTTTTATTTAGTTTTGTTTGTGCTGTATGATTAAAAAAAACCACATCAAAGCCCGAGCCCGACCCGCGGCCCGCCAATCAAACGCAAAAATATGGCCCTACCCTACCCGAAGTCGGGTAGGGCTCGGGTAGGGTCGGGCTCGGGCAAAGAAACGACACCTCTACCACTCGGTGCTAGGAATATCCACACATAGAACAGACACCTAGAACAATAAAAACATTACATATTAGAGTTTCACATAACACGAAGAAAACTCGGGGACATAGGAGGACATTCCCGAGCAACCTAGGGGAATGCCCCTGAGTACGTGTGGCACATTCAAAAGTATATTAATGTTTCTGTGATGGTGATATAAATCTTGTGTTCTTTCTCTATTTCTGTGTGTTCAAGGGAGACAACTGCCTTGCTGCTGGAGGAGGAACTTGGGAAACTTAAGGTTCATAATTCTGCAATATCCTAAAGCGCTTACTATTATTATCGTTCATAGTTTGCATATATTTCGTTATACTCAACAATTTGCATATTAATAAACTGATTCAAAATGTGGTGGCCAGACAAGAGGGTCACTATGGCAGTTGGAATAGGTGGGATAAGTATGGTAACTTTGATTGTCCTCCTAGAACATTTTTGCGTAATCCCTGGGAAAAATGATTGCGAAGTTCATAGACATAAGAGAGAGTATGGCGCGCACCAAAAAATCCTCAAACTAGAGTATATCGCAAACCAGACTACCACTTTCACGTTCGATTTATGTGATGTAATTGATTGTGCAGGCCAGAATATTTCATTCAGGCATGCAGATATATATATGTGTCAGTGTCCACCTACGGCTTTACAATGCCCACAGAGCTGCATTTGGGAGAAAATTGTACTATGTGCTGGCCAAAATGTCCAATGTAGCGGGGATAAGGTGGTTTTAAAACAAGGGTCCTGGATATTTTCCCAGTCTAAGTCGGATCTGCCAGGAGCCAAGATGGTCTAGTGGCAGGGCTTTTGACTACCGATCCGAAGGTCGCGGGTTCGCGCCCCGGCCACTACCCAGCTTGGGGTGTCTATGAGTGCACACCTATTTCTCCAGCTCCCCGGGCGCTTTCGGGCTGCTCACTGCACCACCTGGTAGGTGGTTGGGTTAAATGCAGAGACGGATTTCGTCTGTGTATGGGAACATATGCAGATGACAGGAATAGACATTATTATTATTATTATTATTTCGCCAGTTTTGGACTAGTAAGTTCACTCTCCAGAGGGATTTTTCCCTCACCCAGAATCCGGTTTCCCTGTCTATTAAAGCGGTGTCCACTTTCGAAATGGACGAACATCCGTTCAATTTTCATGTTTTGAGAGTGATAGTGAACTCCTATCCACCAAAATATGGATTATTACGAATTGAGATGGTAAACAATATCAGCTCTTTAGGTAATTCTTCTTTCCCCCCTGTGATCCCGCACCAAACTTCAGACATAATTACCACCGATTACACAAAATTGACTCCGGTTGAGGTAATCGCAATGTCTACCGGATACTATGACACTAATATATGGTTGTCATGGTTATCGGAGGCGGCAAAGCAGGCCTCGCTGTCTGAATGCGTGGCATGCGCCGCAGCACGCCCGCAGTTATACACTGAGCCGGCTCCCTTGTTCCCAGAGGATACATGGGGGTTTGCTTGCATGCTAGGTTTGACCAGAACACAGATGGATATCAATTGCACAACCTTAAGTGAAGTGTTTCCCTTAGCCGGGAATCACACCAAAGCTGGTCCGTTCCACGCTGCAAAACGCAATGATTACTTCTGTTTTAATTTTACGAGTCAAACTGCCAAAATAAATGTGGGCATGATTGACCCAAGCTGGTGCAATCAGACAAAGCCAGCAAGTACAACTAAAGGGGATAGAAAAGTGATTGGCCCTCTTGTTAGATCGGGCTTGTACTACTATTGTGGGGAAAGGAGATTACTCACTCGTATCTTGGACAACACCATTGGACTTTGCGCCATGGTACGTTTGGCGGCTCCTCTGGCTCTGATTGGTCCCAGATTGGAGACCATGAACGGAACTGATCTCTCCCGTAACAGGAGAAGGAGATCTGTCAACTTTGACCCAACTGTTGGCTCACCTACTTATATTGACTCTATAGGCATTCCGCGAGGTGTGCCGAATGAATACAAACTGGCTGATCAGGTGGCAGCTGGGTTTGAGAGTTTTCCTATCCTTTCAGCAGTGTTCCCTGTTACTCCCAATAAAAATGTTGACAGGATAAATTATGTGCATTATAATGTTATGCGACTGTCCAATCTCACCAGAGATGCGGTAGAAGGTCTGGCCGAGCAACTGGCGCCGACTTCCCTGATGGCAGTTCAGAACAGGATGGCCTTGGACATGCTTTTGGCGGAGAGGGGAGGAGTTTGTAGTATGTTTGGTGACCTTTGCTGTACATTTATTCCAAATAACACTGCTCCAGATGGAAAAGTCACAAGGGCCTTAGAAGGCCTTAGAACCCTCTCAGATGAAATGAAAAGCCATTCAGGTCTGGACGACCCACTGGACGATTGGCTGATAAAGATCTTCGGTCCCTGGAAACAGGTGTTTGTATCTATAATGGTATCATTGGCTATTTTCTTGGGCATACTTATAACTTGCGGGTGCTGCTGTGTGCCTTGTTTGAGGTCTCTGACGGTTCGACTTATCACATCCACACTGGAGAAGAGGGATCCCGAAGTGATGCGCCAACTACTTTTGTTAAAAAATTATGACTGGGAGGATTTTGAAAAAACTGATTGAATGTTGTGTATATATGCATTTAGCTGCATTATTAGGTGTGTGATTTTATTTCTCTTGGGATGGACCTCAGGAATTGAGGTCCAAAAAGGTTTTTGTTATGAAATAAAATATTTTTGTCTTTGTGTTCTCATTTTGAATTTTCTAACGGTGTTAAATGACCAGTCTCTTGTAGAATGATAAAGATTTATTAAAAGACATAGGTACAGGTTAAACAGAGAATTGTGAGCATGAACACAGTTCTGTCCTAATGCTACTCAAATGACCATTGTGTCTGTCCTGGCCTCTCTGGTTGTGCATGTTTGCTTAGCCAGAGAGGGATTAGAACAGCTGAATCTATGTGTGGTGGCCTGTGTGGATCAGGTCAGGTACAAAATGCATCCATTCCCTGAACCTGTTTTATTTGATGGATCTAAAAGTGTGTAGATTTATAATGTTGTGTAAGCTACTTTAAGACAAAATAAGACATGATTGCATAAACATTTGTAAAACAGTTAATACCTGGATTATAAAACACTTGTGTATTAATAGTGGTGTACTAGTTTAAATCAGATTAACATATAGAACTGTGTAACATATAGAACTATGCTGAGGCTAGCCTGTATAAATAAAGGTTGAATGAATGAATGAATATTATCATTCCCTCTTAAAACGCAACTCTATAAGCTGAAACAAGCAATGGAAAATTCCTGTTTTTAAGATAGAAGCTTCTGGTAGTTGAGGAGAGGCAACAGTCTCTGAAACAAAACTCCTCTTATCAGTTGAGAAGCAGGCAACACCCTACAAGAAAACAAAACACCCTACAAGAGAACAAAGCAAAACTGCTCTTATTGGTTAAGGCAGGCAACACCCTACAAGAAAACAAAGCAGAACTTCTCTTATTGGTTGAG
The DNA here is from genome assembly GCA_038048925.1 of Garcialebias charrua. Classification (NCBI taxonomy): domain Eukaryota; kingdom Metazoa; phylum Chordata; class Actinopteri; order Cyprinodontiformes; family Rivulidae; genus Garcialebias; species Garcialebias charrua. The sequence goes on along the minus strand of JBBPBX010026600.1, from coordinate 30,620 downwards.
AGCAGAAAACGCCCCACAGAAGAGTATAAAAGTATAAGTTTCCCTCCTCCATCAGACAACGCAGGAAGCAACGAGGGAGCAACTTTCAGGTTGTATGGCCTTGTCTCCATTGAATGCGCATTCATGTTATCTTTGTTCTCCTATATATCTCTCTCTCTCTTTCTCTCTTTTTCTCTCTGTCCACTACTTGTAATCAAATATAATGGCTTTTAGAAATATAACAAATGTATTCTGTGACTTTTAAACTTATGATTAATTAAAACTGGTTTTGGAACTTTAAAGTGCGCGTCTGTCATTTTTCAGTGTATCTCTTTTCTATCCAAAGTGAAACCAAACAACGAGCTCTGGGCGAATAAAGAGCAACGCCGACACAGTCCATCACAGAGACACCTGGATAGGTCTCCAGTCCATCACAGAGACACCTGGACAGGTCTCCAGTCCATCACAGAGACATTTGGACAGGTCTCCAGTCCATCACAGAGACATCTGGACAGGTCTTCAGTCCATCACAGAGACACCTGGACAGGTCTCCAGACACCTCAGCTGCATTTTTTGGACCAAACAGGACAGATGAAATCAAACGGATTCATAAAGATGCATCTAAAATGTTTTTTTGTTTTAAATAAATGTAAATTTACAACAAAATAAAAAAATCTTGATGGATAAAAATACACAAATAAAACTAGTTAAAAATATACAAGCATTAATTTTGGCACCACATGCAGATTCAATAAGATTTCATCAAAAACAAACCTTTAACAATTTTAATAAAAACTGCACAAGTCAAAAGGATGCTGGTTTACTTTTTTCTAAACATGTCACCATAAATTTTTTTTAGTTTGTAGCCTTAAAAAAGACAACACTCAAATGAAGCATCACAAAATGTTTATTCTCATAGTTTGAATTAGCTTGTTTTCACTTTAACATCAGGGTCATGTTCTCCCTCATCATTTCTGTTGTTTTAGTTCTCCATGGGCAAGAAGAGCTGAACAAAGAGACGTGTCAGCGGATTCAGATGACGTGTAGGGAGATTTGATCACATCATCCAACACCTTAAACTGAAAAGCGGGGCTTTGTTATATATATATATATATACCAATAATAAAGTATATATATGATTTTAAAAAAATTGGGTGAATATCATTTATTGTTTGAATTGACAGGTTTCCAGTCCATCACAGAGACACCTGGACAGGTCTCCAGTCCATCACAGAGACACCTGGACAGGTCTCCAGTCCATCACAGAGACACCTGGACAGGTCTCCAGTCCATCACAGAAACACCTGGACAGGTCTCCAGTCCATCACAGAGACACCTGGACAGGTCTCCAGTCCATCACAGAGACACCTGGACAGGTCTCCAGTCCATCACAGAAACACCTGGACAGGTCTCCAGTCTATCACAGAGACACCTGGACAGGTCTCCAGTCAAGACATCTCAGTTGCATTTTTTGGACAAAACACGACAGATGAAATCAAACGGATTCATAAAGATGTATGTAAAAAAAAAATTATTTTTAAAATAAATGTAAATTTACAACAAAATAAAAAAATCTTGATGGATAAAAATACACAAATAAAAACTACCGGTAGGTAAAAATTTCAGAACGTATGTTTATGTTTGTTTATGTTTATTAAATTTGTTCATTTTTTTTACAAAAGAAACAATACAAGACAATCCCATAAATGATAATGTACAAAATATTTAAAAAAAATGAAAGGTAGCAGAAAGAAGAATGAATCTTATTATATCTGCCCCTTTTTTCCAACAATCAGATTAAACAATAATAATCTTCAACCAACAGTACAAAATGACTAACTCTTTCTAATTTTCTAACTAATACAATACATGTATGTTAGAATAAACATCTAAATATTTTAAAAGGGACTAATTTTTTAAACTATAAATTAATGTTGAATAATTATTAGAAACAATAATTAATATATTACCATTTCAGTGTTGTGTAAACGATTTAGATGTTGTAGAATTCCTTCTGCCTCGTCAACTTGCAGCTCCTGTAACTCCACAGTGTGGAGTTACACATCTGCTCACTTCCTGAAGTGAAAAGTCTACAAAAAACAGCAGCAGCAGAAAAAAATTATAACCTGCTGTTTCTTGTAGATCACTCGAAATAACTTTGGCTTCACTGAAGAAAAATCGCTAAAATCTAAAGTTTTATATGGCTAAATTTGACGGATGCATTTGTATCTTTCTCCATTGTTTTCAATGTGCGCGTTAGAGCAGAGTCTGGATGTGACGTCACAGTCACGTTTCCGGAAAAAAACGGATTTACCGTGTAAAAAAACGGCGCTAATTTTAAACTATTTTTGAGAGGAATTTTAATTCATTTAACATTGTTTTAGCAAAAACGATCATAGTTCAATCTTAAAATATATATATGTTGTGCCATTTTATGGAAAGTTCAAAGATGATGTCAGGGGAGCTTTAAGGATTTAAGAATATGTTTTATAATTGTAATGTAAGATTTCTTCTTAAAAACAAAACAAATTAAACATTCTAAAAAAGCTAAAAAAGGGGCGGCCGTGGTGTAGTGGTAATGGCAGTCGTCTCCCGATCGGAAAGTTGGCGGTTCGACTCCCGGGACCCGCACCATGTGTCGTTGTGTCCTTGGGCAAGACACTTAACCCTGAGTTGCTCCCGGTAGGACTGGAAAGCACCTTGCATGGTAGTCTGCCGCCACCGGTTTATGAATGTGTGTAGCATTCAATATATGTGTAGCACTTTGAGATTTTCAGTAATGAAAAGTGCGTTATAAATTGAATTAATTATTATTATTATTATTAAAAAAGCTAAGTCTGGTCCTCTGGACATTCAAAAACAAACAAAACAAAGCAAAAAAATTGTAGAAACGTTTCGTCTTTCGTCCGAAAGACTTCCTCAGTCTGAGTTGCTGTATTCAGCTCAGTCTTATAAATAGCACCCTCTCACAGTGGATCAACCAGTTGGCTGATGACAGCCGAAACCAGCTGCTCACATGATCAAGGAGGACCATCAGCCTAACGATGGATCGTTAGCACCCTGATGGTTGTTTGCTATTCACAGAGGGCTGAGTGATACTAGCAATAACAGCATTGTAAGAGGGGGACAGTTGAACCCGGAGGCCTCCACCTCTGTTTAATGATGGACGGTTTCTTTTCACAAAGATGGCCTCCTTTACTCCTCTCTCAAACCATCGTTCCTCTCTATCAAGGATGTGAACATCTTCATCCCTGAAAGAGTGACCGCTGGCTTGGAGATGAGTGCAGAGTCCTGACCTGATTATGTTGATCTTCTATGCTGGGCCATCCTTTTGGCCAGTGGCTGTTTAGTTTCACCGATATAATGCCCCTTTTCCACCGGTCGGCACGGGTCGGATATTACGTCATATGTACGTCGCTGAGACCCCCTTTACGCCTTCCCCACCGGATATTCCGTGCTGCCCCGCGCCAGATTTCTTGAGATTTTTGGTGTGGTTTCAGAGGGGTACCAACGCGTGCTCACCCGCTCCGGAAGGAGGAAGGAGGAGACTCGAGCTGTTTTCACGGAAGCGAGGGAAGCGATCACGGCAGGACTTTACATGATAAACACGGTAAAAACAATTATTTGTTTTTAAAATTATAGCAAAGATGGGTCTTCAGCTGAACGTGTCCTTAATAAAATCACGTACTGCTCAAAACTGCAGGATTTTAAAAAGTAGGATCGCCACGAGCAACGCGCGCGGGCGGCTTTATGTCTTTAAAATGTAGCTCAATGAACAGATATAAAAATATATTTCATAGCTGACTTTATGGTACGAGGGCTCCTGAGCTCAACCACTCTTTAATATTGTCACGTAGTGGTCAAATCTGCTGCATTTAAAGTAGGTTCGCTTTGACTTCTTCCAAACCTGTGCTTGCACAACGAAAATAAATTATAAAAATTCAAATATTAATTCAAATAACTCCAACAGGTTACAGTCAGTACATGAACATGTTGTGATCACACTATATTAGTTTAAAAAATATCTGCCGTGTGGTTTTTGATATAATTGATATGTGATACAAAGTACAAGGGAGAAAAATAATGGAGCTAGCTTGACACATTTATGTCTATAAAACATTGAATATTAATTCAAATAACTCCAACAGGATAAAGTCAGTACATGAACATGTTGTGATCACACTATATTTTTTTGAAAAATATCTGCCGTGTGGTTTTTGATATAATTGATGATATGTGATACAAAGTACAAGGGAGAAAAATAATGGAGCTAGCTTGACACATTTATGTCTATAAAACATTGAATATTAATTCAAATAACTCCAACAGGTTACAGTCAGTACATGAACATGTTGTGATTACACTGTGTTGTTTAAAAAAAAACAGTTTCTGGACTAAATTAATCACATTTTTCTTTTACAGTCAACAGAAGAAAATCACCAGAATTCAACAACCTGTGTCGTCTTCTGGAGGAAGCCGTGAGACACCAGATGGAAATTCGTTACTTCTGTTTGTCACTTCAAACTTTTCCTATTAAACATTATATTTTCTTAAGTGGTGTTCTGGAACATTTGTGGGAGTGGTGGCGCAGAGGTTAAGAAGGTGTGCTTGTGATCGGAAGATTGCCGGTTCAAGCCCCGGTACCGACAACATCAAAGATGTGGGTGGGATAAGTGAAGCGGTCACACCTGTCTCCACCCTCATCTGCCCCACTCTGGGCCCTTGAGCAAGGCCCTTAACCCACACCATCTGCTCCCCCGGGAACCCTAGATATCAGCTCTCTACTCCACACAGAGGGCTGTGGTTGCTCGGTGGTCTGTGGTTGTGTCAGGAAGGGCATCCGGCGTAAAAACAACTGCCAAATCTTCGTGCGACTAGATCGCTGTGGTGACCCCTAACGCAGGGAAAAGCCGAAAGAAAAAAAAAAAAAAGAAAAGTGTTCTGGAACATTCAATTTCCTAAACTTATTTTACAATGTGAAGTGTGTATAGTGTTTAAATCCATACTGGAAGTTAAGAGAACTTTCCATTTGCATTTGACCTTTAAAGAATCATAAGATAAAGATTATTAGAATCTGCTCAACTGTTATTACGTTATAAATTATTTGGTTCTAGGATGAAGTCATACAAAAAAGGTCAAAATTAAAAGTGGCCAAAGTCCTTTGGACAGTTCAAAGTTAAAGAATTCACAGACCATCCATCTACCCATCCATCATCCATCCATCTTCTGCGCCCAGCAGCAACTTTACCAGGGAGACACAGGCATCAACATCCACCCCTTCAGCTCGTAGGAATACCTCAAGGTGTTCACAGACCATCCATCCATCATCTGCGCCCAGTAGCAACTTTACCAGGGAAACTCTGGCAGTTTCAAAGATCACAGTGTGATGTTTCAAATCAACTTTATTTATAAAGCACATTTTAAAAACCACAGGGTCAACCAAAGTGCTGTACAATAACATAAAAGACAAGTTAATTAAAAACTATAAAAAGCATACAAAAATAAATACATATACCAGTCTTACTGCAGGTGTGTTAACATGCCATAAAAGATAAGATCACGTGTTAAAAGCCAAGGAATAAATGTGTGTTTTTAAATAAGATTTAAAAAGTTTTGAGGACTGTCAGCAGCAACTGCTCAGCTGATCTGAGATCGGGGAGGGCAGGAAGGTTGAAGCAGCTCAGACAAATATGGTTTTGCAACTTTATCAAGCACCTTGTGCATAACTAAATAATAAAATATGTTTTAACACATCTTTGTTGTAAAAATACTAAATTGGAAAATACATGGGTTTAAAGCTTCAGTATGTAGCTTTTTTTATGAACATATTTCTTCACTCTGTCACTACCTCCTGACAGACTGATGTTAGCCAGGTAATCTCTGAAAAAAAAAATAAAAAAAATATTGTCCCCTTGCTTCTCCAGGTGGTAAATAAGCATTTCTAAAAAGAAAAGGTGACCCACCATTTTCCAGCCAATAAAAACAGAGTTTGTAACCAGCCAATAAAAACAGAGCTTGAATTTGAATCAGCCAATAAAAACAGAGCTTGAATTTGAAATTTAACAGACCACAAGGGGGCAGAGCCACATATGGCTCTGAGGGGGAGGGATCAGAATGCTTTGCCTGTTGAAAATATTTCTAAGTGCTGCAGTTCTACAGAAACTGCATACTGAACCTTTAAAGAAGGCAACAAGGTAGGATTATGAATTGGGTTTAAAGATTACAGCTCATGAGGTACTCATTATAGCATGACATCTCTTTCACAACATTCTGTCAAAGCCTTTGTAAACCGTGTTTCCATCCATTTTCATCTCGAATTTTGAGCTAATTTTTGAAATCTCGCAAATATGTAAATACAAATTAATGCGAAGCAGAAGTGTTTCCATCTACTGGCTTGAAGCGCTTCTACCAAGCCACGCACAGCGTCATTACGTCATAGACGTCAGCGTCATTACGTCAGACGTCAGTGTTGCGCATGTCTACAGTAAACAGGAAGTAGCGGTTGAAAACAGAACCCGGCCACACATCTCGTCAAAATGGAGAGAATATTTCAGGTACGTGTTGCTATCGGGCAAGTTGTATTTATTCTGTCATGCCAACTAGTTTTAGCGATGTTACATGTTGTCCGGAGCGGAAACAGCTGAACGTCACGTGACGTGAATGTTCGCTACGGCAGAACTGAGTCGGAAAATCTGTTTCCATCTGTCGTTTTGCGCATCTGCTCATTTTCGAAGATCCCAAAAACCACCTCAAGCGAGCGTATAAACTTTTTGGCGACGTTGATGAAGTAAATTCGGATTTTGCCGTTTCCATTAAGCTTTTCTGCTGCGATACTTCAAAATGCGCAGCTAGAAACCTTGATGGAAACACTGTTATTGTGTTGTTCTTCTAGTGGTGGCTACTAGTAAATAGCTTGAGGGTACACTACTGCCACCATGTGGTAAGACAAGTAGGATTCTGGACCCCACCCACAGAAGGGGTACAAAAAAGCTGTGGAAACAGAATATAGATGTGACCCGACCCGAACTGAGCCGATCTGAGCCAATCCAACCCGAGCCGAGCCGAGCGGTGGAAAAGGGGCATAAGACTGTTCACAGCCCTCCTGACACTGAACAGCATACACAATATTACTCTGTTTGTGACGGGGGACTGGATCTTTGGGATGAACCAGTCTTTGCCGTAATGTATTTTGGGGTTTAAAAGCCACTGGGATGTTGTGTTTAGAAAATAAACATCTCAATGTCTCTGAAACTCCCGCAACATACGGAATGACCACTGGTCTGGGTCTGGGTTCCTTCTTTTCACCTGATGGCTGGCTGGAGTCCTGTTTGGGTTTCTTCTCTGCTTTCAGGAAGGCCCAGTTAGGATATCCACATTTCTCTAGAGCCTGTTTTGTGTGTGATTTCTCCTTCTGTCTGGCTCCTGAGTTAGTGGGGACGCTGTCTGCTCTGTGGTACAGAGTCCTGATGACTCCTAACTTGTGCTCCAGAGGGTGATGGGAGTCAAACTGTAAATACTGGTCTGTGTGGGTGGGTTTGCAGTACACTTCAGTTTGCAAATTTCCTCTATCAGAAACTCAAACCTCACAGTCCAAGAAAGCCAACCTGTCATTTTTTACATCTTCTTGTGTGGACTTGATATATTTATCCACAGAGTTGTGATCAGTGAAATGTTGGACTTCCTGAAATTTAATTTTAACCCAGATGTCATCAACATACCTGAACCAATGACTTGGTGGTCTCCCTGAAAAAGACGTCAAGGCTCTCTTTTCTACCTCCTCCATGTACAGGTTGGCAACAATAGGAGAAACTGGAGACCCCATAGCACACCCATGTTTCTGCCTATAATATTGCTCCCCATATTCTAAGTAGATTGACTGTAGGGACAGTTTCAAGAGCTGTTGCTCTGTGGAAAGCGTGGTCCTGCTGTTCAGAGTGGTGTCTGATTTTAACCTTAAACAGACCTTCTCTACTGCCTCATCAACAGGAATGCACGTAAAGAGTGATGTGACATCAAAAGAGACCATTGTTTCATCAGTCTCCATGATGACATCCCTCACCTTATCCACAAAGTCCATGGTGTTCTGTATGTGGTGTTCTGAGCTGCCAACTAAAGGGATGAGTACAGATGCCAGATATTTGGAAACATTGTAAGTGACCGAGTTAATCATGCTAACAATTGGTCTTAAAGGTACACCTTGTTTGTGGATTTTGGGTAAACCATACAGACTTGGCGTGGCCTCCCCTGGGTACAGTCTGTGGTACAGAATACTGTCAATAGCCTTGTCCTGCTTCAACATTTTCAGGTAATCTATCAACTTCTTCTTGTAACCACTTCCTGGATCTCTTTTCAGTGGTTCATAAGTGGTTAAGTCACTAAGGAGTGACATCACTTTCTCGTGATAGACTTTCTGGTTTAAAATCACTGTGCACCTTCCTTTGTCTGCTAGGAGAATTATGATGTTTTTGTCCTTGCTAAGAGTGGTGAGTGCATCCCTCTCTTCTCTACAGATGTAGGAAGGTGGTGGTTTAGCATTTATGAGACAGGCTGAAACTTTGACTCTGAGTTGTTCTGCTTCAAATTCTTTGATTTTGTTGTTACGGATGGCTGACTCAGTGGCTGTGATCATCTCCACCAGCGGAATTCTACTTGGTGCCACTGCAAAGTTTAGTCCCCTGGCAAGAATCTCTGTCTCCGACTGGGTGAGCTGTCTGTCAGATAAATTCTTCACCCACTTTTCTGTCTCCCTGGTATGTAACTGTGTACCGGAGTGTTGTCTTACACTGAATGTGTTGTTATTGGAATTGTGATGGTGTTGACAAGTTATTAGCAAGTTAAACTGGTTTTGTTGTCGAGTCTTGGACTTGACATGCTGTGCTAAGCGTGCCTGATCTGTACAGTCCATCACTTGCTGAAGTGTGGTCTGATCTAGGAATGTTGTTAGTTTTTGTTTAATGTGCTCTTCTTTGGCCTTCAAGGCCTCAATAGTAAAATTGGTCTGTCTCACCTATTCATTCAGCAGCTGCGTCTGTGCCTTCTGAAGGATCTTGCTTGCTTGCTTGCCCGCTGATCGACAATTTTAGTTCCAGGCTCTTGGGAATGATGCCACTTTGTCTGCATCTAAGGTTGAACCGCAAGTGGTTCCTGTAGTCTGCCCTCTTCCTAGCTGTTTTCTCAAACTCTCTAACAAGTTTGAGGCAATCCTTCTTCTTCTTCTTCTTCTTCTTCCGTGAGGTTTAACGGCAGCTTACAACCTTCCGGTGTATTATTGAGGCAATCCTGGCCAAAGTGGTTCAAACTTCTGATTCTAACTTCTAAACAAATCTGAAAAGTTCAACTTGACATATTATTCAACTTTAGACAGAGTAATTAATTACCACAAATATTGAAGAATAATACCATTCAGCATATGAAGAATAATAGCACTGCTCATACGAATAACACAAGGTTATGCATTGATTATCTTTGATTGAAATTAATGGGATAAAACAGTGTTAATGTGTTTCACTGAGAAATTCAGTGAAAAGGTTTTTCACTGAGAGGATCAGTGAAAAGGTGTATCATTTGGACAGTTCAGCGATCAGAGTGTGGTCCAGTACAGTCTCAGAAAGACAGGTGTATCACTACAATAGTGAGGGAGAAATTGTGTCACTCGTATTGAACGTAAGGAAATCATCATTTGCTGATAGGATGAATTTATTGATCTGATCTGAGTTTATATCAATGCTTAAAGGAGAATGGTCTGAAATAACAATCGGATAGTATTCAAAGGACATGACTCTCTGCATTAAAGAGCCGTCAACAAAAAAAAAATCTATACGGGAATAGGATTGGTGTACCTGAGAATAAAAAGAATAGGTCTTTGTTAGTGGATTCCGTGCCCTCCATGGATCTACTTATCCATTTTGGGACGCAAAATCCAAAACAGATTTAGACATATTAGATTGCGTAAAGGCCTGAGATGAAGAGCAATCTAATGATGGGTTCATTACACAATTCAGGTCCCCAGTTAGAATTAACAACTGAGTGTCAAGAAATGGAAGTGTGCTAAATAGATTGTTTATAAAATCTGGATTATCAAAGTTTGGTGCATAAATGTTCACTAAATCTGTGAACATTTCTACACACATTGGTGTCGTTGTTTAAAATTTCACTCCAGTGTGCCCCTACATTATTCCAACACTTACAGATCAGTGATATATCATCCAATATGTACCACATTTATTGTACATCATCAGTGAGCACTTTAAAGTAGATCCTTGGAATAGGGCAGCACGGTGGCACAACTGGTAGAGCTGCTGCCTCTCAGCGAGCAGGTCCCCGGTTCAAATCTCAGTCCGGGGGTCTTTCTGGGTGGAGTTTGCATGTTCTCTCCGTGCATGCGTGGGTGCTCCGGTTTCCTCCCACAGTCCAAAAACATGCATGTTAGGCTGATTGGTAACTCTAACTTGACCCTGGGTGTGAGTGAGACAGGTCCCTCTTGTAAATGAGTCCCTGTGGCTCAACAAGACTAGCCTGTATAAATAAAGGTTGAATGAATGAAAAAAGGTTGTTGAAGAGAGTAATTGTTTCTCCACTTTCACTAGATGACACTAGTCAGTACATTGAACTAACTTTATAGTTAGTCCAAATCAAGATGGCCACCAGAGACTTTAGCAAACATGAAAAAGCTATGACTGTCAATTACAGTATATACAAAGAGAGCTAACACTTTGTGTGGTAGAAGCAAATAATTTCCTCTAAAATGTACTTTGAGAAGTAAAATATCCTGCAGAATCTTTGTTGAAATCTTTGACATGCTATGTGTGGGGCAATAAGAATTTCCTCAAGGTACTCAAGTTTTTATTTGTTATATTTCCAATGTTAGATTTTTTTTCCCCAGTGATCGATTATGTATGAACTATGTCACAAAAAGAACATTACAAAGATTAACAAAAATAGAAAACAAATTAAAAGTAACAAAGTTGAATGATAAATAAACTTTATTGAACTTTACAGTCTAAAGTGAGCTCAAGTTTAAAACTTCAGTCTGACTGTTGCCTGATTAGTCCAGATTTCTTTGTAAAATGTGACTTTATTGATTAAAAATCAACGTCTTTCCATAAATCCTTGGGTTCTAATTTTGCCCCCCCCCCTACACACACACACACTCCCAAAAAAAAAAAAAGGAGGGCGAGAACCAAAAAAAATATAAAAAAATAAACTACAGTGTTTAATGATTCCAAGGACTCTGGGATGAGTTCCAATTTTAATCAATGAAATTCCTTTATGGAGAGTCAGTATCCCTGGTGATGAAGTTACCAACACAGTTTTTCTTGGCAACCGGAGTCGACCATGGGGATGAGTTCCCATTAGAATAATTATTTGTCTTTGTATCGCAGGTAAATAACAAAACATAGTCATCATGTAAACTTTGTCCATCTCATTAAACATTGACTCTTTTAGTTTGTTTCTTTGCAAATTTAAGAATTTCTTTAAATACTTTGATGATTATGCTGATGCTGATCTGTTTTCTTGTTGCTGTGTTCATCTGTGTTCATCTGTGACCATCTGCTCATACAAACTCATGTTCGTGCTGCTGTTTATTCCCACTATATTAGGCTTAGTGTATTACTAGTTGATGTTTTTCTTAGTTAATTCTAGATGTTATTACTGTTTTTCTCTTGCATTTGTTGTTGGATGTAACTGGGACCTCGTGTACATAATCTCGTTTTCATCACATGTACCACATGCGGTGCAAATGACAATAAAGACTCTCTGACTCTGACTCTGATTATTAGAGCCTTGTCTGTGAACAGAAAGATATGGGAGATATGTTGGACCAACAGACGGGAGGAGGTGGGGCATGGGAAATATGTTGACATTACAGAAAAGTCATCATTTTAGGAGAAAAACAGACAGCACAGTGGTTTCATCTGCTAAAGCAGTCAAGTGAATAAGACTAAACTTTAGAAGCTTGAGTGATGACTTTCACTGCCTGAAAAGCTCAGATTGAGTTTCTTTGATTTACACTCCTGTCTCTTTTTGAAATTCTTCATCCTTTGGTTGCTTGATGTATTTTTGTTACTAATATTATTTAAAAAATGTTGCAGGTACTTGTTATCCTTTTCGAAATATCTTAGTTTGTGATTTCATGGTGATGTCTCTCAGCAGAGTTCCCACCTGCTGAAAAGACTAGGAAAGGCCTCTAAAAAGGGTTTGGGAAAATAGACAGGGGAGGATTTTACGCTGCTCCTCTCATTGATGAAATGTTTCCTCTTCCTCTTCAATTATTAAAGTCGTTTTCATTGGAGAACTCCCAATGGCACCCGGTTAGATTTGCATCCTGATTTATTTGTCATATATCCTTTATATCTCTAAATTCTTTATACCTCTCCAGTGGCTACATGCATCTTTTATAGGCTCCTCAGCAGTGTTTGCAGGTCAGATCCAAACACATTTTACACGTCATGCTGCAGCTGCAGCTCGCATTTTTCACCTCGGGTGTGTAGCGTGGATAAAAAATTAATTGTCTAGTGTCATTAATTATTTTCCCTCCTCCTCACACCACCAAGTTTTTTGGTGATGTCAGTGTCGAGTTGCCACCTCACAAGCTGCTCTCCCTCCTTCCCCTTTCTCCGTTCTTTTTCTGTTCCGTGTTGAACTTTGAAAATTGCAGGAGAAGCATCTATTTGACCTGGAAAGACTGTTTCGCTGAGGATAAGTGACTGACACAATTAGGTGAATATAGAAGTGTGTTGGTGCTCCCCACAGGGCAAGTTGAGTAAAAAAAAAAAAGAAATACATTTGACAAAACAAGGTTTCCATCAGAGAGAGAGTTTCCATTCACAAATTCACCACAAGAGCATAAAGTAACAAAATAATTTGGAGGCCATTTAGACATTTTTTTCACCTTCCACTGAAGGTAAAGGTGATGATTCAAGATGGCCACCACAGCAATGCAATTTCAGCAAACACAAAAATTACCATAAAGCTGCGTATTTTAAAGATACAATTTATAGAAGCTGAGACTGATGTATAACGTTAAGCACCAACTGCACTGTTCTGTTCTGTTATAAAATTTTGCTACTAATAATTACATTAGAATCAGCTCTAATTGCTTGTTAGCAAACATCTCATAAACTGCTCATGGATTTTAATTAAACTTGTAGAAAGGAATCATACAATTCCCATTTAGACTCAACCTAATCCACAAAGACCACCACAACTGACATTCAAAACATGAAAATGGCAAAAACTCAGTTATTATTACAGATAATGAGCTACAATTCAATGTGGTGGTAGCTAAGCAGTAAACACTGTCTGTTAGCAAAATATCTCATGAACCGCTGGATTAAGGAGCCAAGATGGTCTAGTGGCAGGGCTTTTGACTTGGAACCCGAAGGACTCGGGTTCGCGTCCCGGCCACTACACACCTTGGGGTGTCTATGAGTGCACATCTAATTCTCCAGCTCCCCGGGCGCTTTCTATGGCTGCTCACTGCACCACCTGGTGGTGGTTGGGTTAAATGCAGAGACAAATTCCGTCTGTGTATGGGAAACATACGCAGATGACAGGAAAAGACATTATTATTATTATATTATTATTATTATTAATGAAACTCTTACAGGTTGCCTGTACTTCTACCACTGATTGGGTGTCGGAGTCGACCTGATTTTAGATCTTTGCCATAGCTAATCAAATTTTGCTGCACATGATAATAACTGAGTCAAGTTTATGTATTGAGATAAAATTTTGTGTGTAGAGTAGTAGAGAGCAATTTACAACATATGCTCTGATAACCAACAGATCACACCAGATCATGTGAAATATTAATATGACATCATGCATAATGTCATTTTTGTGGTTTCACCAAAACAGCTGCAACTCCACCCCTTTTTACTGTTAAGTGCTCAAAGTTTAAAAGTCTGTTTCTTCATGAATGCTCGACCTTTTATATATATATATATATATATATA